>VZTM01029744.1:249025-356789 GCA_013400555.1 Jacana jacana | reverse complement strand
CGGGGCTCGAGTTAGCAGCGGTCTAGCCGCAGCCGCGGAGCCGCTGCACGTTGTCACGGCAGGACCAGCGGTGGCGGGGGGAGGAAGGTCCGCCGGTAGTTTTGGAAAGTCCTTTATCCCCTCCGAGGATATTCTGCCGGGACTGTAGGGGACACTGTGAGCTCCCGGCGGTCCTCCAGGGCCACCCCTCCCCTGAGCCCCGCTCCCCATTTCCAGCTGATCACGGAGCAAGCCGATATCCCTCTGCCGCGGGGTGCCGAGGTGAAGGGCAAGTGCGGCACCAACGAATCGGAGCTGGAGATCTCCTGGCTGGAGCAAGCGTACACCCTCAAACTCTTCTTCCTGAAGGTACGGGGCTCCCCCCGCACGCCCGGGAGCTGGAGGGTGCATGGCGGTCTTGCGGGGGTGCTGACCGGCCCTGTCTCGGCAGGAGGGGCACAACACGTCCCGGGGGCAGGAGGCGTTCTGGAGGCTCAGCCGGATCCAGTTCACCTACGACACCACCGAGCGCACCTACTTCAAGGACGCCGTCAGCCGTAAGCGCCACAGGGGGACGGGATTTAAAGCACATCCCTGGGGGGCTGGCGAGTGCGGAGCCGGTGGGGGACGGGACGGACATCCCGCAGGCTGCTCGCCTAAATGCAGTTTAACGGGGGAAAAAAAGAAACCCCAAACCCGGGGCCAGAAGGCGGTTTTAAACCGCGTGTTTATTATTTCTCCCTCCTCCCGCGCTTTTTATTCTTGTTCCTTGTTTTGAATCACCGCAGTTGCGGCATGAGAGGGAGCCCCTTTGCTGCGGGACCCAGGGGCCCGAGGGGGTGGGCAGTGGGGCAGCGGTCCCCCTGGTCTGGAAAAAAGTGTCTCCTTTCCAGCAGATGTTTTTTAAGGTTAATTTGTCTTCTTGGTTCTGATGATGGTTGAATATGTGGGAAATCAGTGGTTTCCCAAGGTAGCAATGAGATCGACATCGGTACCCATACCCCTGCAAGCCTCCACGCCCAACAGCCTCCTCTTTTCTCACTGGGTTTCCTTTCTTTTGGTTTTTGTTTTCTTTTTATCGTGTTTCTGCTCCGAAATGAGTTGTCTTGTATTGAAAATTGAAATGCCGTTGCTTGCAAGTTGTTCTTCTGCAAGATTTTCAAACTCCAGTGAATGGTGCATTAAGAGTTTGTGGCATAAGACACAATGGGCTTGGAGCTATTTTTCCCACCGGCGTTTCTGCTGTTTGTGTCCCCAAAACATGGTGGTGGCCATGCCTCACCACTCCACAAATGTGAAATGCTGATCACCTTTCTTTGCTGCTGGCGGGGAACAAAAGGCTGCAGAAGAGAGATGGAAGGCATCCTCATTCCACCTTGCTGAGCTGGTTTTGGCCTTCATTTTTAAAACAAGAGTGATGCAATGGGAAAATACTTTCTCGTAATCTATACTTGCGTGAAATGTTCATACTGTATTTTCAATAAGGCTGTTCTGGCCTGTTTTGCTTTGTAGTGAGGTCCCCAAGTTGCATTGCTCTTTCACACCTGAATTCAGAGCCCAAGTGCTGCCGCAGGAATTGCTGTAGGGAGTACAAGTGCAGTCTGAGGCTGAAACCTGCATGCACATCAATAGAAATCATTCCTCTGACTTTATGGACCTCAAGTCCTGTGACATGAGCATTGCTGGCAGTGGCAAAGCCAGCTCTCCCTCTTTGTGCTAGCAGGACCTCATGCTGCAGCCATCCCTCCCTGCTTGTGGGCAGGCGATGCCAGTGCAGAAACTGCCCGGGCTATGTGGGGGTGCCATGCTGAAAGCATGGTCTCACCCCAGGAGAAAATGCTGCTTTAAAAGCAGTGGAGCGTGCGGCCACCGCATTGCACACCGCCTGCATACCCTTGTGTTCAGTTCATTAGCTTTGGTAATAAAGTCGCGTCAGTGCCCCAGAGACGGGACCTGACCTCTGTTGTTTCTACTCCTTGGCCAGTTGGGAAGCACACAGCCAGTTCGCACCGGCTCTCTGCCCTGGTTACTCCAGCTGGGAAGTCCTATGAGTGCCAGGCGCAGCAGAGCATCTCCCTCATCTCCAGTGATCACCAGAAGTCTGTGCAGCTCTTGCTGTCGGAAGTGCGTGTCCAGCCCTTCGACATCACCGCAGATTTTGTCTTCAGTGAAGGTAAGGTACAGGGTGAAGGCATATCCTGCATCCCTGAGATGCTGCTGCTGCCATGGCCTTGGGGGTTCTGCAGTGTACTAAAGGAATTTGGATTCCACTTTATCAGAGCACCTTCCCCTCCCTCCAGTGAGTTGTCAGTGCTCCCTGTGGTCCTTCCAAACCCATTTCCTACCTCCGTGGTTCCCCCATAAGCCTTTACAAATTTAGCCTAGCTGTTGTTTGATCAAAACTCAGGCTAGTGTTGCATTTGCAGTGGCTTCTGTAAGGACTTACCTAGCTAGGTTGCCAGCGAGCCTCAAAACTGCCTGGTCCCTGCGGGGCCCTGCAAGACTTTGGTGCCTCCTCTGCATCATGGAAGGTGCTTCGGTACAGCTCCAGGGGCCTTATAGCACCACTGCACACTGAGTGGGGGCAGCTCGGGGCTGCGGTGGGAAGAAATAGTTGCGATGCACTATTGCTGGCTTCGGTTTGATTAATGTCCATTGCAAGGGTGAAGGAAGTATAGCAGAGACTTCAGTGGGGTGCCTTGCGTGACAAACACATGGGATGCTTTTCCTCTTCTTGGGTTTCATGAACATTAATTGCAGATAAAAGAAAATGCAAGTGACCACATGTTGTTCGTATCAAAGAGTTACACTGCAGTCAGCAGCGGTACTGCCACGGGGCAGAATTCCTGCAGATCTTGCCTGCCTTTATCCTGAGGAACCCATGCTGCTCCTCCTCCTTGACTTCCCCCCCCTGCCTTTCCCAAAAAATTGAATGAAGGAGTGTAAACATGCTTACCTGAATTAGGGCTTTGAGACTGGTCCCCTTTTTGTAGAGCCATCTTAGCAAATTAGTCAACTCCATCATTGTAACAAAATGGGAATAAAATTTGTAATAGCCAAATCTTTTAATAGTGAGTTAGAAAATGGTGGTGTTATTTTCAAGCCTAGCATTAAAAATGTGGAGCTTTGTTATTTTGCGTGTGGGAAATATTTTAGAATACAATAAAAACCCCAGCACTGACTGTGGAGCCGAGCACTTACGCTCATGACTCACGTTCCTCTAACTGATGTAGTAAATACATGCTATTATGTACGCTGGTTCTGGCAGAGCTCTGCGTGGCTGCATTACTCACGGCAAGGCCAGCGTAGTACAGAGTAGGTTTCATCCATAGACACAAATTATTATATTTTTTTGTCTTTTCTATCAAAGTAGTACCACATTTTGTGTTGGTTACCAGGAGAAAAAGGTAGAATTTAAGAGTTTCCTATCAGTTTTTGGTGGTGCATCTTCATTCCCTCCTTCCTCCTGTGGATTCCTTCTCTTCCTGCACTCAGGTTTTGGCTGGGCAGGCCAAGAAAAACATCTTGGAAATATGCAAGTCTGCACTCAGTTTTAGCTGCTGTGTCTCTGTGGTACCAAACTTGTCAAGTCTGAGAGCTCACAGTTAGTACAACCGTACTCGGGGTGCATTGCCAAAGGGGACTACCTGCCTTTCTCATGATGTGCTCTGTCGTATCAGGCTGTAAATTTAGTTTGGGTTGGTTTTGACCCTTGTTGTTCTAGTTTTTTGTTGTTGTTGTTGTTGTTTGTTTTCTGTTTTGTTTTGTTTTGTTTTTTTTCTCCAGGACACAAGTAGACTCCAGTTGGTTCAGCAATCATTAAACGTGTGGGGAATTCTTCCTTCTTAGGAAAGCATGATTTCTGTCTTTGTCAAGCTTTTTCTTTTTTTGTTGTTACTCTTGTTATTCAATGATAGGGTTTTTTGTTGAATTCCACTGGAAGTTAAATAGGCATTTCTGACCATCCTCTCCAGGTGCTGTTTGCTGAGAGCTCATTTATCAATGAAGCTTCTCATGGGGCTCTGCTGCTTCTCCCAGCGGCACATCCCCACCAGCCCTGTGGACCAGCGTGTCCTCGGCACATCCATGGCAAAACACGATCTTTTGTGGGGTCTGAGAATCACTGCCAATCTTAAATTACAGTAATTAGCCTTCTCCTTTTTGGTTCATTAATTTCCCATTAGGTAAAATTCCTATTAATTATGAACAAGCTACAGAACACATTAAAATATTTCAGAATAGGGAAAGAAACCTGCTAGAGCAGAAGGATCACCAAGACACAGGAGGGTCAGGGCCATTTTACCACAAAGAAACAGAGGAAAGGTTTTGTCCTGAGTCCTGACACTGACTTGTCTGGGATAGATTAAAAAGCTTGTGGGGAGTGATTGAATTGCTTTTTATTTTTTTGAATGCTTGAACTCATATGCCAGAATATCCTTTTTTTTTTTCTTCCTTTTTTTCTTTTTAAGACACTGCTTCCAACTCTCACATACATACATATATAAAAAGATACATAAATAAATATAATTACCTCTTTCAATATGGAAGCAGCAGAATATTTTTTTCATTCAGAGCTTGGGAATTTTATTTTTTTAATAGGGGAAAATAAATGTACATTTTTTAGCTTAAGAGCACTCTGGATCAAGAAGGTGTGAGGAGATTTAAATTGGTGAAAGAACCTCATAGAAATTTTTTAATTTTAATCACAGTAATGCAAAATACTAATACAAAGAGATGGCAAGGAAGAATTAGGGAACAGGATCCTGGGAGGTCTCATCTGCCCCTGAGCCACCCCAAGGGCCGCATTTTCTGAAGGGACCTTGTCACTAAGTAGCTCCTCTTTGCAAGCTACATGGCCATATTTTAAAAAAGTGCTCAGTCTTTTGGGGTTTTCTTTTCTTTTTTTTTTAAGCTAGTTGCTTATAAATGCCCATCTCAAAAATCCATCCTATCCCCCCAGACTCGACTGGGCTGTTTTTCCATCCCTTGAAACAACCCCTGCACCGGTCGGTCCTCAAGGCTTGCAGTCGTGACTGTGGGAAACCACTGATTTTTTATTTTATTTATTTATTTACTTATTTAGCCGTGCTGCTATTTGCTCTGCAGAAGGATACTGAAACAAGAAACTGGGCCTGTTGGGTGGTTTCCTAGCCTAGTACTGAAATTGGACGAGCACTCACCATAGAAACCGTGGTGGTACGTGAGCCTGGGTGCTGTGGGGTGTCGGAGGAAGCGCAGCACAAAAGAACAATGAGGAAGGTACCGAAACGCCTCCTTTGTATCTGCCTGCAGCCTTTGTTTGATGGGACCGGGGTGATGGGGTGGCAGAAGCTGGGCTCGGTGCCTCACTGGCAAAGGGGTGACCCCGCAGGGTTCGGGATGCAGCAAAACTCTTGGTGTCACACAAACTTTTCAAATAGTTAAAATTTGCAGGGTGTTTTTTGCTTTCCTGACCTGAGGGTAGAACCCAGCGGTTCGAGCAAATGCTGAGAGGCCTGTGACCTGAAGCAAAATACTTGGGAAAATCTGATGGAAAGGGCTATTTTCCTGCAGAGAGCGTTGATTTCAAATACCTAGCAGTTCCCTATGTGACAGTCTTTCATTTCCCATGCATCAAACAGCCCACCTACCCACACTGAGCTTGGAGGGGTTGAGTGTCTGACTTTGTGTCTGACGTGGACTTTATGCAAAGCCTTCTCCCTGCCTGCTCTCCCTTTGCATTCTCCTTTGCTGATAAGCCAGGGATGATACCTGTTACCTACCTCCCCATGGCAGTGTGGACCTCAGTGCCTATGCAATGCTTTGAGCTCTTGGGGTGAGAAACGTTGTATAAATGTTAAAGTATGTTGTTACAAATGTGAACATATTTTTATGGTAAAATGATGTGGTTTAACATTGTATTAATATTAAAATACACAACCCATCCTCCTAGTAGCTGGTTTCTGGAGAGCCTTGGTTTCACTGTAAATTTGTTTGTGCTTAGTACTTGCCCGTGCCTCCCTACTGGCATTCCTATTCCCCCTTCACCCTCTGAAGACCCTAAATTTTGGTGAACTGCTCCAAAAGGAGAAAATGGATGTGTCTGGCAAGGAGAAGGTGTTGGTGAGACAGGACATGGGGGCCCTGCAAGGCTGCCTCGCAGCCAGGGCAGAGTGCAGCAGGGTGAGAGCAGGATTGCATGGTTTGTGGATGTGCTGCTGGAGACTGAGCTGTGCACTGGTGCATTGGTGGGTTGTTGTTGGTTTGGAGTTTTTTCCTGTGGGCTTTTTTTTTTTTTTTTGGCTTTTGCTTTTTTTTTTTTCTTTTTCTTTTAATCCTCTTTAGAAAGTGTCAGGATAAAGAACTGTCCTCCTTGGCTGCTTGCAAGAATTGACACCTTTTTGAGTTGTGACTCAGATGCTTAAATCCAGCCATGGCTTTCTGTGGACACCGGAGTTTTGGCCATGTCTTGGCACACTTTGTGCTCCACAGCAAGTTTGCTTTGGCAAAAGATGGGAGTTCAAATACTGCAAGCAGGTGCTTTGGAGATGGGTTAGTCCTCTGCATCGCAGCACTGGTGCTTTTAGCTTTGCCTTCTCCACTGGCTGCAGACCACCGTGCCTGCCCCGTTCTGCAGAGCAGCATTGGCCTTGTTTAAGGAACGGCACGTGGGCAAACCTGCTGTGTTTCAGCACAGGTGAATGAATGCCCAGTTGCTTTTACAGCAGGGTTGTTTCAATTTTCCGTGGGGTTTAAGCTAAACCATTTTCAAAGCAAAAATTAGTGCCCGCAGGTGGAGATTACAGCGGCTAGACTGAAAGGCTGCTAATTGGCTTTTGCTCACAGCCCTGCCCTGCCCTGCCCGGCCGGCCCTTGTGGCCACATGGTGAGTGCACAGGAGAGCCTCTAGCACAGATCCTTTCCATAGAAGGGGTGCTGCTTTGTGCTGACACGTGGGCAGAGGGGGCTCGGGGGGTTGGAACATCCCCGGCCGCATGGCACTGCCTCCCCTGTGGCTTTTCTCACAGTTGGGTCTAGGGATGCCAGCCTGCCATGGTGTCTTGGCCTGGGTGCTGCGAGTATGGTCAGGCCTGAGCATCCTAAACTGGGAAGAAGTTCCTAAAGCTCTAGAAACCCAATTTTGGGAGCTAAATTCCCCCCTGTACTCAGCACTGGTGAGGCTGCACCTTGAGCATTGTGTCCAGTTCTGGGCACCTCAACACAAGAGAGATATCGAGGTGCTGGAGCGAGTGCAGAGGAGGGCAATGAAACTGGTGAGAGGCCTGGAGAATAAGGCTTATGAGGATCGATTGAGGGAGTTGGGATTGTTTAGCTTGAGGAAGAGGAGGCTGAGGGGAGACCTCATCACTCTCTACAACTGCTTGAAAGGGCATTGTAGAGAGATTGGTGCTGTTCTCTTCTCACGGGCAATGAGCGACAGAACAAGAGGGAATGGCTGCAAGCTGCAGCAGGGTAGGGTTAGGCTGGACATTAGGAAAAAAATTTTCACAGGAAGAGTGGTCAGTCAGTGGAATCAGCTGCCCAGGGAGGTGGTGGAGTCACCCTCCGTGACTGTGTTTAAGAGTAAATGTGGTGTTGAGGGATATGATGTAGAGGAGAACTTGTAGAGTAGGGCTGATGGTTGGACTTGATGATCCCAAGGTTCTCTTCCAACCTAAATGATTCTATGATTCTAAATAATAATCAGGATTTTTTTTCCCCTTTCTCTTTAATACAAACAAACAAAGCCACTGCATTGCAGCAATTGCTGAATCGCTTGTAACATAGTCCTGGTGATTAATCACTGCTCTGGTGAAACAGTGAGCAACCAGAACCAAAAAGGACTTCTTTTCTTTATTCTTTATTCTTTTTTTTTTTTTTTTTGTTAGACTATGTTTCACTTTTGCTGATTTGTTTCACTTCATTTACAGCTTGAAATGTTTCCTAATGTCATCTCTGCAAACCTGGTGCTGGGAGGAAGGCTGTGTGCTGGGCGGTGATGGAGCTCCTGGAGGTGCCGGTACCACTGGAGATATGTCCCTGCTGTCACCTCCTTCCTGAGCCTGGGGGGGTCTCTGGGTTTTTCCTGCTCTTTGCCACATGTTGTTAGATTTGCAGAGCATTTGCTGTTCATGGTTATCACAGTTCTATGCATCCTGCAATCAGCTGCCTGGGGAACCCATCTGGATGGTCTTCAGCGATGGGAGGAGTTAGTGATGCCCTTTGTATCTGCTCATTGAACATGCAGCCTGTTTTTTTTTCTTTAAAAAAACAACACAACCTGCTGTTTTTAATGTTTTCAGTACAATTTAACTGCTGTGAAGAAGATGAGCCAGAGCACTGTCCCTCCTGTACCCTGCAACCTTATTTTTTTTCTCCAGAGTTGGCATTTTTCTTCTTTTTGGTCTGGCGGACCCGTCTCAGCGGCATCGTCCATCGGATAAGCACCAGTCCCAAGGGGAAACATGTAAATCATGATCCTGTCATTCAGGCACGTAGTAGGTTCCGGAAGCATAAGGGAGCTGAGCCAGGATCACCGGTGTTTCCTAACCTTGGTGGCTCTGCCTTTACATGCTAAATAGAAAAGTGTTCTCCCATTTGGTGGTTATTATTTTCTAGTAGTTTATTAGACCATGACAGGGACTTGTAGTCAAGAGATAAAGCCACTGGGCAGGCTCTTGTTGCTTCTGCTTATCCTTTGTCATTTTTGACAAAAAATGTGGGGTGCCAGGATGCTGTTTGACCACAAACACACATGTGCTCTGCCAGTGCTGGTAAACTCCCCATGGGGAGCTTGTAGAGACGGGGAGAGATGCTGTTAGAACTCTGTAGCTGGCAGATAGAGGGGAAAAATCTTTTTAATGATGAGCAGGACAGGTCTGATGCAGGATTAAAGCCTTACTGATGCTGAAGACTATAACTAGATAAACAAAGCAGATCTTCAGCCACAGTCAGGAAACTTGTGCTTTTGCTGTCCCATTCCCAGTACAGCAATAGCCTCCCAACGAGGCTATTGCTGTACTGGTCCAGCAGAGGGCTGAAGAGGATCTTAGGGGCACAAAAGTGTTTTTCCCACCATGTGGGCTGATTTGATAGATGTTACCTCTTCCTCCAAATCCCCTGTTGTGCCTGGGATTTCCCTTTCCTCCAAAGCAACTGATTTTTTCTCTAGGACTCAGATGATGATTGCTGTCTCTCCTTGCTGCTGGGGCTACTTTTGCTGCACAGGGACTCCTGGCATGGAGCCGTGACTCCAGGGAGGTTGGTTCTCCACTGCAGCAGGAGTTCAGATTTGCAAATGCTCATTCACTTCTCTTTTTTCTCTTTCTTTTCTGTCTTCTCCTGCAGAACACAAGTGCCCAGTGGACCAGAGGGAGCAGTTAGAAGAAACCCTGCCTCTGATTCTGGGCCTGATACTGGGGTTAGTTATCGTGATAACCCTCTGCATTTACCATATCCACCACAAGCTGACAGCCAACCAAGTGCAGATTCCTCGGGACAGATCTCAGTACAAACACATGGGCTAGGGGAGAGCATCAAGCAGCCCAAATATTTATCAGGTAGAAAAAGCAAAAGCACTTTTTTCTAAGAGTGAGGAAAGATTGTCGGGGGGGCGAGAGATGGTATTCACAACACCTCATGGTGGGTATTTCATGAAAGCACACACATAAAGGTTAGGCTTTCATACAGCTGGCGCAGAGGCATAACTGTCTCTGTAAGAAGACTGAGAGCATCTTATTGTAGGAGTCTGTCTGTGGCAGTAGGTGGTATGAATACCTTCTTAAGCAGCTGGGCCAATCATCTGGAAACAAAAATGCTTCATATGTCAAAGTTTAACCCTGGGGGCAAAATTAGATTATTTATTTATTTATTTGTTCCACTCTCGAGAACATTTTCCCTCCCCGACGCGCTGCTGCTCTGTGCAGTGTTCATCTCTCTGCATTTACGCCTGTGCAGGGGGCAGGGCTGGGGGACAGAGCCATTAGACAGATTTCATTAAGGTCCTCTAACAGAGGGACTCGAACCACATTCCTGACTTTGCACTCATGTTAAGGAAAGCATGAAGGCGATACAGGTGTGTTTTGGAAAAAAATAAATGCCAGAACCTCATGCTGGTATAAACTGTAGTAACTCCAGTGCAGCAGATTGCAGCCAGCTGAGGAGCTTTCCCCACGCCTGAGTCTAATGAAGAAAACTTGTTTTTGCTTCTTGAGCCACATCTGAAAGTTTAAAAAATAGTTTAAAAAAAAAAAAAAAAAGGAGTATTGATAGACAAATTATAAAGTGCCATGCTACTGCAAGTCTACTGAGAAATGCTTCTGGCTGGACATCCTGCACGTGTTGTGATTGTTGTTGAGATGTTACATTGCTACCTGCAACTGGAATTTTCACAATGAAACACACACAAAAAAGAAAACAGAAATGTTAAAGTTACTATGCAGATTATTCAGGTATAATCTAATGTAACAGAAAAAAATATAAGGAAACCCTTGAAACCTATCCTTAAATGTAGATCATTTTTAAAATGAATTAAAACATGTACATATATAATATACGATTTGCCTTTTTATTTTGAAATGATGCAGTGCTTTTTGCTAACTCGATGCTACCTAATGGAGTCAGTGTAAAAATACATCATCTGTGGATGTATCATCATGAGTGGATGTTAAAGGTAGGATTAATTCTAGCAGTATTTTGGTGCAAATGGTTTGGTGAAGACATGGTGGTGACTCAGTAGTTTGTGATTTGTTGGTTATTTCTTAATAATCTTCTAATGGCTCAGTTGTTTCTATCTTATGAATTTTGTGGGCAATGGCACGTGTCACTCTGGTCCCGTCCAGGTCCCACTGAAGCCTTTGACTTCCCTCCGCTCCGTTGTTACTGCAGCAAGAGTTAGCCCTGACCTCGTGTTAGTTTAGGGTGTAGAAAATACTTGGCTCTTCTTGAACTGATTTGATCCAAACAGGGACTCATACAAACTGCCACCTTTCAGCTTAAAACAGAGTAAGTAATAGGCCAAGAAAAATAGTCATTTCAAAGTTGAGAAGTGGAAGAGGAGAAACTTAACTGCTTTTTAATGCTGCAGCCTTCTCCAAAATTTGAGGTTTTTTGTTGAAGGGGAAAACAGAGGAGGCTGCAACAAGTGTCTTCCTTTAGTCCTGTCTTATTGTTTGTCTCATTTCTATGTTATGCTTGCATTTTTGTCTTCTCATTTGGATGTAAGAAGCAAAATTATGGCACTAATGATGCTTGTGGCTTTGCCCTTTTCTTTTAAAATGCAGTGAAAGTGTTTTGGGCGGGCCATAGGCTGACCCAGAGCCACTGCCTACAGTGAACTGATTATTATTTACAAAAGGAAAGGAAAAAGAAAAGGTTCTTTTAGAGTGAGACAGAAAAAGCAATAGGTAGCAGAAGGGTGAGTAAAAGGATTAAAGGTTCATACTTAATAGAGGGCCCATAGTTACCAGCTTTTCCTGCCTTGCTCTTGTCTGTCCTCCAGCCAGAAAGACTCTCCCAGCCAGGACCCATCAGCCTGGAGCTTCTGCTCCTGTATTTGACATCCAAAATAAAAAAAGAGTGAAGCAAACAGCTGGACTGCAGATGCAAAAGGAGCTCCTCTTTTTGGCATTTATCTTCTGAATAGACTGTTTTGGCAAGGGAGCTGCATGAACAAGCCCTTGGGGTGTCATGATTGTGTGGGTGAGCAGAGGTGGGGCTGGACAAGGTGGCTGATGGGGATGGAAATTGCACCAAATTGGGGACATCCCTGTCATTAAGGGGCTGGTCCCCGTCCAGCCACTTTTCCTCCCAATGAACTGCAGGTCTTTGTCAGCAGGAGCAATTTCTGCTGGTTCAGTTGAGAATTATTAGAGATATAAAAGAGTTGGGACATTGTGGAAAAGTGGGGGAAGAGAAGGACTTTGTTGCTTGAAAGAAAGAGAGAAGAATCTGTTTTCCCTCTGTCATCTATTTCTCCAGGAGAGCCCCCTAGGGCTTACTTCCCCAACCCTCCTTTGCCTACCTCTCTCAGCACCTATCCCTCCTTTCCGCCACCTCCCTACCCCCCACCCCACCCCCCCTTGCAAAACTGGCCTTAGTTTGGATATAAAAACTTTAAATGGGTAACAGAAAAGCAAGCTACTTCCCCTCCATTTACCTTTTAGTAGGAGTTTTACGGGAACCGCACATCGCAGCATTTTCATATGTGTTTTTGATTTTCTTCTCAAAATTGGAGCAGGAGGTGGGAAACCCACCACTCTGCACCCCTGGGCTACATTTAACCTTTCTTATCCTCCCTTAGATGTTATAGTTCAGGGTTTATGTGGAGCTGCTGGAAGGAAGCAAAACTTTTGGCTTGGATTAGGTGCCCTAGTGTTACTCCTGGGAGAGGCAGTGGCTGGTGGATGGAGCTGGTGGCTCAAAGTTATTGCCAGGCTGGTTTTTGGAGCAGTTGGAGTTTGTTGTGTCTTCAAGTGAACCTGCTGGTGGGTTTTTAGCCCATTGTAGGTTCTGTTGTTGCTTCCCCATTTTCAGAAAGGAAGCAAGACCCACCTGGTGTAATGGGGAGACTCTCTCAAACATCTATACATTTGAGATAGAAAAAAAAAAAGCTAATTTATGGTTAGCTTTCTAGACTAATTTTAATTCCACCTGCAGTGAACCTGTAAGGACAGTCATAGCAGAATCACCCAAAGAGGACACTGTCTTCACCTCTTGTAACTGTCCTTGACTGATTCCCCTGCTTGAGTGTTGGCCAACGCATTGAGGTGGTGGCATTGACCATCTGACGAGAGGACAACCCCCAAAAGCTGATGCAGCTCTTGTGGCTCTGTTCAGCCACCAGCCCTGTGCCCACACAGATTAGGGCTTTTTGCTGCTTTTCAAATGAGGTGTTTTCTGCAGCTGGTACTCAGCATCACCTTCAGGTCGAAAGAGTCTGTAAGCCATCGGGAACAGAGTTGGGTAATCAATTAATTGACTTTCTGAAATAAGACAGAAAATTATTTCTTGTTGTACTGAAATGTTTTCCTGCTTGTTTTTTTTGGGGAAGAAAGGAAATGGAAACAATAGTTTCAGCTCAGTCACACTTTGTGCTGTGCCGTACATTGATGTATCTTGACTCTAGAACACATTATTTAAAATGTTGAAAGAAACCCCTTTGAATCTTGCAGTTCTGTCCACACTTTTACTAACAATTATTTACTGAATTTTATCTGAATTTTCCATCAATGTAAGCTTCCCAAGCATAGATTTGAAAAATTATTAGAGGGGTTAAAAAAGCTGGCCAACTTCCCTTCTGACCATCAGACCACAGCAGCACTTTCTTGGGGATTTCAATCACTGATGGCTTATCAGGAGCCAGCTGCAAACTTGAACACTTTGTTTTTTAGCTGTTTATGAACACCCTGGTAGAGGCTGAATAAATGTAAGAAACTTATCACTCTGCTGAGCTCTGTGAGGACCTGTAATAATTAAGGACTTGTTAAAGCAGTTGTTGATGACTTACAACATACTTATGATTAGAACTTTTAATTATAAATTATTGACATATTGCTGAGGAGGGGAGTTACGTAGCCAGTGGATGTCCCAGCCTCTACTACGAAAATGATGAGTATTTGTGAATGCTTTGCGAATCGGTGACCTCAGAGAAAGTCGTTCTGTAGTGCCAGGCAGGAATAAATGCACTGGAGTAACCAGCCGTACGCAGAGCCCAGCCTCAGCTGGTGCAGCAGATGAAGACGTCTTCTGGGTGAATGGATGCTCCCAACATCTGGTATCTAAAAAATTAAAACTAAAGAGTATATTTTTTTTTGCTGCGATGCCAAACAAGGAGAAGCCTGTGCAGCTCATGAGGCGATAGTGACAGGGGAAATGGCTTCTGCAGAGCGGACATCACAGCAACCAGAAGGGCCATCGGGCTGCAGGAGACAAGACCTGGGGAGCTCCTCCAGAAGTTATCCTAGAAACAGATTTGCAGTGAGGGTGATGAATATGGCTCAGTCATCTGTGTAGCCCAAGGTAACAGGCCACAATTATTTCCTGCTTTTTTTTGCCTGGCTCTGGCTTTATTTGAGGTGCTGTGGAGGAAAGAGCCAAAGTGAAGCTTTTTGAGTTGTTTTTTTTTTTTTTTTGAGTAGTGGCTAATGCATTTTGAACCGTTTGCTGATGTCAGCAACCAGAAGTAATATATAACTTGGTTTATAAGGACTGAAGGTGCTTAAGAGAGCAAATATTATTGCAGGCTCATTAGCTGACTGGTGATACTACTGGGGAGCTTGGGAAGAATGGTTTCACTAGGCAGGAGAGAAGAATGGTTATGAGCCAAAACTTAAGGATGTGTAAGGCAAAAAGGAACCTAACAAACCCTCGGCTTATTTAGGGGCAGGCAAAGGAAGGCAGGACTGTTTCAACAGGTAGGGGCTTTCTGGAGTACTTCATGTGCAGAGCTGTGTGGGTGTGCTAATCGCTTCTCAGGGTTTTCACAGTGGGATGCCCAGAGGGTACGTGCCGGCATTGCAGACGCCTCCATGTTTTTTTTCCTGTGCACAGAGAAGGGGTGTGTGTGTGTTCAGGGGGAAGCTCTGGGCATGGCTAATGGTGGTGCCTTGGACTGCCATGGTTATTTCTCTGAAGTACATCACTTGCTTCAGCCTGACAAACCGCACTAGGGATTTCTGAAGCAGGGAGGTTTCCTTTTCGTGCAAGGAGCTGAGGGGAGGCTGGTGCATCACTAACAGGTTCCTCATCAGGGCCTCTGCAGTAGTGAGGAGGTCCCAGGGAGAAACAAAGTCCACTATGTGAAGATTTTTGCAAAGATTGATGATATGGATTTGGATAATTATTTCCATCCATTATTTTTCCCCTCACTTTGGGGTATTTCTGGTGATGCATTTAGCTTGTACGCTGGCTGGTGGTGTCACACTCCATTGCACTGCACAGCCTAAGCCTCTGCCTTTCCTCTTTACAGCAAATTCAAGCTTGGGAGGGCTTTTTTTTGTACTTTTTCCCCCAGTTATGTAAAGGCTCTCATGCCTCATCCAACCTGCTGGTCCTTGGTTGTTAAGGCTGATGCACTCGCACCAACTGTTAAGTCTCTCTTCCTTAATTTGGCGTAGAGGTACAGTGAGACTCTCAGTAATGCTTACTCATATCCTGTAGTTCATCACAGGTGTTTGTGCTGTGATGGGACCATCAACCAGGAGACTAATTTAGTGACACTGAGGGTTTTGTTTTTTTTTTCTTTTTGAGGTCTTACTCCTACCTTCTTACTTTGGGAAATTACAGCTGGGCAGCATCACTTTGCTCTTCAACTATCTTAAACTAATGAATACCATCAAAAAGTACAAACCAACCTATTATCTCACACCCGTAAAGCCACTGACTCCTGACCATTGATTTGCGGTGTCTGGTGGGTAGGGACAGGTTTTATTTCTGATCCAGTGCCTTCCTAAACCCCCAGCCCTCCTGGTACTGGAGCTCAAACCTGCACTGAAGCTGGGGTTCCCAGCAACTCCCCAGCAAGGAGGCAGGATGTGGCTGGGCCGAGCACCAAGAGACCAGGGTTGAGCAGCTGCCTTTCAACACACACAGGGCAGCTGATGTTTTAAAATCACCATCTATATTTTTATATATATGTGTGTGTGTATACATCTATCTATGTATCTCATGTATATACAAGAACCTTCTTTTTTTCTTGGTACTTCTTTATACTAGTACTGCGTGACTGAGACAGATTTAAAAAAAAAAAAAAACAAAAAACCAAAAAAAAACCCAGAAACATGGCATGGGGAAAAAAAAAACACACTAAAAATCAAAGCATTTATTAATTAATTTATTTAACTTGCATGTGCATGTGTCTCACCAGTGGCTGGTGGTCACAAAAAAAACCCCAAACCAAAACAACTTGGAAATTGACAAAACTTTAGTAAACTTGATGAATACTGTTTAAAGTATCTAATGATAAGAAAGTTGCAGAAAAGTCTTCACCTGCACAGCCTAAAATATGCTGAATATTGAAGAATAAAATTCCCACCAACCCCAACCCCTTTTTTATTCATAGATGTTTAAAAAATGTTTACTTTTGTGGCTGGTATTACAGTTTTGCCTGTATGTCGGTGCCTTTACTGGAGCAGCCTGTTTTCCTGAGTTGTCAAGACTACAAAGTAGGCCCACCTCGGCCCGCGGTGGGTGCTGCGCTCGCTGCCAGGGCTCTGCGGGTGGCTGCCAGGAGCGGGTTTGCCGTGGGGCGGTGGGAGCCCAAACCATTTTCTTATCTTCTTCAAATGTGCAAACAGGGTTAAGAAGAGAAAGCAGTGGGGAGTAAGACACAAAGATAGAAGAACATTTATGTAAAGTTACAGTTCATATTTAGCTCCTCTGTTCTTTTTTTCTTATTTTTTTTAATTGTTTCTCTCCCTTCACATATTCTTGAACTTTTTAAGGGCAGTATTAAAGGAGCTTCTTTGCTATTGGCAACTCTTTTGTCCCAGAGGATGCTCTTTAATAAGCAGCTCCTGAAGGACTAGATGTTTCATTATAATTTACTACAATAAATAACAATCAATTTATTCACTATGAAATTCCATAAGAAAAAAACTGTGTTTTCATAAAATTGGCTTTGTGTTTCTTAATGATATTGTAGAATGAGGTCAGTAAGAAAAAAACCCAAACCTTGAAAAACATGGCTTTGATATTTTACATAATTAAAAAAAAAAGAACTAATCATTAATAAATAAGATTCATTTGTCATTGAAATAATTACGAAGCACTTCTAAAAATTGTAAAGGCAAACCTATTTAGGCCTACAGTTAACATGCAAAGTCATCCAACAAATAACACAAAATTGTACCGTAGTAGTCAACTGTTGCATCAACATTCAAAAAGGTCTAGACAGCAGCACGACTTTTCCTATATGGCAAACATCTCGTAATGCATCACAGCGCTCTGGCGGAGCGCGGGAGGGTGGGAGGACACCAGCCGGACTCCTGCCCTCCCTCTCCCCTTCCAGAGCAGGACAGAATAACGGAGATTTTCTGTGATAAGAAAACTGACCTTGCGGTGGCGTAAAACGAAGGGACTGCCACAGCATGAGAAGGTGACCCTGCAGCCAAGGTTCACTAGATGTGCTGGCTCCCACTGCTGGAAAAAGGGGGAGGTAAGGGAGACCTTGCCGACCACTAACATTCAGCAGCAGCTCTGATTGCCACTGCCCCACAGGTAGCGCTGGCTCCCGTTGCTCTTTGGGCTGCCATGACTCTCCTCACCCCAATGGAAAATCTGCAAAACTTTCAAACTTCCTAAATTTTATTTTTTTTTCTGTTTTCAAAAGGGTTAAAAAAGTAGGAAACTTTATTTTCTCAAATTCTGGCTAAGTTACACATATTACTGCAACTAACACAACAGTTACGTGACAAAGTACTGCAAATTATCAAAACGTACTGTACAGAAAATTACAAATTCATTTCAAAATACATTGCGCTGCTATGACCTAGGTAAAAAGTGCTTTTGTCGTCAGAAAAGTGTTCTTCTGCAGTAGAAGTGCCGTAGCCTGCACTAAAACTCTGGTGTTTCACTCTGGTTGTGCTATCCTCTATTAATTATCTTCCCAAACTTGTTTGCTTTTGGTGCCTTCTGCGTGGATGATCAAGAAGACAACAGCGCGGGGGAGCGACGGCCCACGGCGGCGCGTGGTCACCCAGCTGGGGGCCTGGATCGCACCCAGGTCCCTCGCAGCCTCCTTGGTTTTCTGTTCACCGCAGGTTCTCTCTCGTCCCTGTGCCCACACAACTGCTGGGATTCCTGTGTGGCTGGTATCAGGACTCTGCCCCAACCTCCTCCCAAAAAGTCACTGGCATCAGCGGTGCCTGTGCTGCCTCATGAGGGGCACGATGCAGGAAGGGGGCCCAGCCAGTTTGAGAAATGGGTGTCTCAACAGTTCCTGTGCTGTGGCTCTCTGTGAGGGCTCCCGTACCAGCATCGAGTCCAAGAAGCCCCGGAGGACTGAGGAGACCTGCAACATCATGCTGGCATTAGGGGCAGGCAAGGACATCCATTTCCAGCCTTCGCTGGCAGTAACACACACTTAGGACTCAGGTCTGACATCTGGAAGAACCTTCCCCCCTGCCCCCGCCATCCCCCCCATAATGGGAGGTACCCAAAGGCTTTGGTACTGGGCATGGAAGTACCAACCCATAACCCATACGTAGCAGGGCTGATGTGCCAACTTGCTTCAGCCCTGCTTCCAGGAAGGAAGCAGAGGCAGCAAAAGGAAAACCAAAGGCAGGGCCATGCACATAAAAGGTTACACTTTGTTCTCCTGCCCTCCCCCCAAGCCCTCTGTAGGACCCGCTGCTGAAGGTGGTACCTAAAGAGGCACTGTATCCCCTGGGCATGCACGTGTGTGGCTGTGGTTTGGTTACACCTTTGTACACGCAAGACCCTCAACACCTACGGGCCGGGCCGTCTGACCTTGTGCATATCCTTCACCCGGGGGGGTAAGTTATCCCGGATTCGGCGCATGGCCTGCAGCGGTGGCTCATTGAAGTAGGGAGGTTCGCCGTCTATCATCTCTATCACCATGATGCCCAGGGACCAGATATCCACCTGTAACACACAGTCCCTTTGTAAACTCCACTGGCAGCACGGGGGGGGGTGGGGGGGGTGGGGAAACAGGCTCAATACAGGTTCATGCAAACCTCCAAGCTGGCTCATTCTGTTGTATCTGATGTCTGTGGCCAGTCCAAGCCAACAGTCTGGTGAGACATCACCATAGAGCTTTCTTTTTAACTAGCCAACAGCAATCTTTTCTTCTGAGCAGTAAATGCTTGAAGAAATATATCAGAAATTACTTACAAACCCAGGTCTGCAGCCAGTTTAGGTGATGGGCACGGGAAGCACTGCTAAAGCACATTTGTTTGAGAGGTGGCTGCACTGCATTTCAGCTGTGCTGGTTTGCACCCAGTGACTATTTACCCCAGGCTGGTGCTACAGCGAGGTGCAGCAAGTGGGAGAGCAGAGTAGGATTCAGCAACTGTGAAATCAGTTACTCTATTTCCCCTGAATATTAAAGACTACAGGAACTCCAGCTGGGACTGCAAGGCAAACACAAGAATTTACTACACCCGGGAGGGTTTCCAGCCATCACAGGTAACATAGTGTATAATCCCTTCGGCAAGTGACTCAGCCTCAGCTTCAGCTTAAAAGAAAAACAAAACCAAACCCTCAACCGGTCTGGTCTTTTTTTGGCCCTGACCTGCTGCAGAGCTGCTCCAGAATCCCAGTCCTCTGACAGCTCTAATTCCCGTCATTTGCCAGCCCAAATAGAGCCAGTGCCAGCTCATACCGCTTTTGCACTTTTGTCAACACTTAAAGCCTCATCCCTGTCCCCTCCCCTGCTCTTCCCTTCTGGTGGGAAACCTAATGTTCAGGCACTTTATAATCCCATCAGTCTTATTGATGGGCTAATAATAGCTGATGTTATTATCCCCGAAATGCCTCCTACAATGCCACCCACCCTGGGTGGATGCCGGTGCCCCCAGAGTGCTCTCACTCCAGGGTGGGTGAGCAGTCCCTGCTGTGTGATGTGGTGAAGATTTAGTGTCTCCCACCTCAGGCCCCGTCTCATTTCCCCCCCTCCTCTGCATGTGTGTGTATGTGTGTGTGTAAATATATACCTCTCTATATAATCTGTAGCTGTCTTGTAGGTTTTCTCTCCGCAGCTGTTACTACAGGCACTATCAAGCAGAAGATGACTCTCCTCACCACGCAGAGGAGAAAACACAGCCGTGTCCCTGGCAGGGGAGGCGTGAGTCACTGTCACGGCTGAGCACGGGAGAGGGGATTGCTCTTCCCAGGCTGGCAGTGCAGAAGTGCCATGACTCAGAGCTTCCTAATGGATGGGGTACGGCACTGCGGAGCTGAAGGCTTCCCACCCACGGGCTCTTTCTGGTCTCATCTGAAGGGCTCCAACAAAAACTTGTGAATTGCCTCTTTTTCANCCTCCATCTCCATCCCTGTCAACTAATGAGAAATGGTGCAGAGACAAAGGGTGGCAACACAGCCCACCCAGCTGGCTTCTGCGTTTGGGACCCTGCAGGCCCATGCCTGTGCCTCTGCTGCCCTCGCCACAGGAAGGGGATCTCAGGCTTTAGTGGGATGAAAGCAGAGCGGATCTCTGCCTGCAGGCCTCTGCAAACACTGATGTGACCAGGCTGTACAGGGTGGGCACAAGCCAGCTGCTGGTTTGGTATATGGAGGTGTAGACACCTGTGACTGCAGCTCCGGCTGGCAGGCTTGAGATTAAAGATCATCAAAGGGTCTTTCAGGATGTGAAAATTATGCCATTTTTCGTTTAAAGCAGCACCCTCAGCTAAAATATGTAGCCTAAGCTAAAAACAACACATTACAGTGTATAGAGCACTAAACAGAGTTGTTATTTAATGACTTTGCCTTGGAGACATACTTCACACAAGAGGCGGTGCAGCACTCTGGGGCACGCATCATTGCTGCTCTGTAGCATAGCTGCATAAATGCATTTGAACTGTGCCCTTCTCACAGGGCTCGGTGGAGTCAACCAAGACACCTCAGAGAGGGGAAAAAAAAGCCACTGTAGGTGGGGGTAGGCGTGCGGTGCCCCCCTGTCCTCACCTCAGTGCCGTAGGGCAGGCGGGATATCACCTCCGGTGCCATCCAGTACGGCGTCCCAACCAGTGACTTCCTCCGGGGCACCTCCTTTGACACTTGGGCGCAGAACCCAAAGTCGGATAATTTTATCTAAAAAGTAAAGAAAAAGAGTAAGCCTCTCTTGAACAACAAGGCAAATTCCTCCAAGACACTGAGAGACACATCCCCGGCGGTGGCTGTGGGGACAGGGACAGAGCTGCAGCATTTGCCCAGCCTGGGAGAGCAGCGCAATTTTGGAAGCGTGGCTGGAGACAGCAACACAGCCTGGGGAGCGTGTGGCTGATTAAAACCAAGGCAAGGAAAAGGCATAGGGGAGAGTGGCAGCTTGTTACTGAGATCACTTGTCATAGCTCATTGCCTCTCCACCAGCAAAAGATGTGGAGCTAATAAATAGCTTAGAATATTAAAAAATAGAAGGAAAGCAAAAAATTCTGAAGTAACAGTACTTTATAATGAATCTACTATTGCAAATATACAAACCCCATGTTTGCTGTCATTGTGTGTATATTATTATTTAATAATACACATATTGGAAGAGATACAGAACATTCCTATTACTTATATCAGGTATACAATTTGTGAGTTTGCCAGAAAAACAGATGAAACGAGTGTCATTCCCCCTGTTCTCTGTTACCACAGGGAGTATGATCTAACACAGACAGAAAGCATTACCCCCTGCCAATGATTTTTTTCAAGGCCAGGACCTCACGCTGTGGACTATCACTAAAGAAACTATCATCTCCTTTATGTAGTAAGGGAGCTAATCTGGGAAAGGCAGGGAAGACTCTTCCAAAATGGTTGCAAAAGGTAAGGGGCAGGGAACTCAGGAATTAAAGACAGGACTGTCCTTGACTAGCTGTGGCAGTGACCTGAAATAGAAATAATGGGATACACAAGCACTCCGGCGAGCAGCTCTTGCTGCATCATGTGCCTGCTCATACTTTTATGCCAGTTTTTTTTTTTTTTACAACAAAAATTATGGAAAATTATCACCTCCCCCTCCCCGTTGCCGTACAACGCCAAGGTGAAAACTCCTCCAACCTCCAACTGGTCTGAGTGTTGGTAGCATCACCCTCTTCCAGAACCAGCTTGTTTCTTAAGGCTGAAGTTTTTTGTTTGGTTGGCATTTTTACCCCCCAGTATTTATTTTGAGGCCTGCAAGCTATTGTGAGGGGTTTCCTGGACGTTAGGCTAACCCCCATCACCTCCAGCTACACACCACACAGTGCAGCTCATGTCCAAGGTCCATAAGCCACGGATCCAATCACATAGTCAGCACCTGGGAATATGAAATGAGCCCAAACAGCTCAAGGAAACTGAAGTGGGAAGTTTCATAAATCCCTGCATTGTGTAGACCAGCATTTTATTATCAGCACTGATTTGTTTTCTTTTGGACTCAGTACAGACATTACTTTTTTTAAACTAAGGGTATTATTTTTAACAGAACTACAAAATGATTGTTGGTATTTCTAAAACAAAGCCAATAATAGCCAAGTTCTTCGTGGCAAATGTATTTTTCAGTTTACAGGATGAAGAATGGAAGAAATAATGCATATTTTGGAAGCAGAGCCCAATCTTCTTTTGTAGGAGCACAAGAGGTTTTGCATATCTATTGCTCATTCGAGTACATAAAAGAAGACGATTTTCTAAAAAAAGATAATTGCACAACACAGCCATGAAGAAATCTGCAATGCAGATAATAAGTACTGGAGTAATGAGTATAATGAGGCACTGTATGCAGATCCCGAGAGCAGATCAGATGCTATTTCAGCAACACAGATTGAAATTGCAACTGAAAAACTCCTACACACAGAGAATTTTCCTCCCCCTGACAGGATTAACAGGAGCAGCCTGTGACCACCACAGGAAGAAAATCCCTCTCCCTTGGTAAAGTGGGAATCAAATTATGAAGGTGAGCCTTTGATTAGGGAAGCAGACCAGGCCCGGGAAGCCAAGAGTTTTACCTTCTGAGGAAGAAGATCTAGGTTTGGTTCCAGACCCATCAGGTGATCACACCAGCTCAGTACAATCTGCCAAGTCTTGCTTTAGATGGGTGTGCAACTCCAGTGAAGTAACCCTTAAAGCCCTGCTTACGGGGCTCACTGGCCATTGTGTTTTACTCTAATTATCTCAATGGGGCCACAAGGTGAGCTGCTAATTAATGCCTCACTCAAGCAGAAATTAGGGTCTTGTGAGCAATTGGCTTCCCCCTGCTTAAGCCGTTGGGTGCCCCAATGGTAGGTGCCTCATGTTTTACTGCTGTGTATGCCCAAAAATACTAGAGCACAACTCCACCTTTCTCCTTGTAAGGGAATAGCAATTTCTTTGGCACCAAACACTGCTGATGTGATACTCTTCTTGAGTGCAAACTTTATTTTGCTTACTGAGCACGTCATGTGCACCATTCCCTCTCCTTTCTCATGTAGAATGACCAATTCACTGCCAGCAGCATCCATCCAAGTAAAGAGCAGCATGGGACAGGTATTATCAAGCATCTTGTAAACGGATCCATGGTAAAAGCTACTCTCACCATCAGGGGAGTGTTTCAGCAGCAATGCAGAATATTCATACAGACTGATGTCAGTCTCCCGTCAGCTTAGGAAAACAGAGCAAATCTATAAAAACTTCCTAAATAAAGGCTAACTGAATGTAGTAAAAAGAAGGTATTTTTGAGAGGAATCAGAGTCAGAGTGATGCAGCATAAAAGGTCTCAAGGTCTCCCATCCCCTATGCATCACCCATGTGGAATAGTTTCTGCTGCTGCTGCTGCCTTTTGATGGCTTCAGTTCCCCCCTGCAACGCAGATGTCAACCAGAGGCCAGGCCCGTGTTGTTGTGATTTCGCTCTCCAGCAAGTTATTCACAGGTTGTGTCCCTTGGTTTCACATGCCTGGCTCAATTTTTTAAAGTTAACCTCACTTGGAACATGCACAGCTATTTTCATGCCAGCCCCAAGAGGCAGCAGTGGAAATGTTGGGCTCACCCTCCCGTCGCTTGTGAGAAGGATGGAGTCACTTTTGATGTCGCGGTGGATGACGCCTTGGTTGTGCAGGTAGGACAGAGCTCTCAGGACGGACAGGCAGACGGTTGCTATCTGCTCCTCGTTCATCCTGGAACAGCAAGGTGGAAAAACAAGCTGAGCTTTAACGAAGGCAGTGGGAGGAGGGTGCTGGAATGAAGTGCAAGTCCCCCTTCAGGCCAGTACAGAGACAGCCAGAAGATCTTTTAGACAGTAGCTCAGTGGGGTGATTCTCTGGTCAAAAAAGGGGAGATGAGGGTGAGGGACAACTTGGGAACAAAGTCTGGGCAAGTCTCCCTGCAGCACTAAAAGAGCAGAGTGCACTATGTGATGTAGCCTGTTGGAGTGAGCCGGTTTCCCTCTGGGAAATAACAGAAATGCCTTATTTACAGTAAACTCATTGCTTGCCAAGGAGGGTAAATCACTACTGGGATGGAAACAAACATGGAATAAATATGAGAAAAAACACTCTTAATTGCGCAGAAAGAACATTGGGCCCTGGTGTACCTCTTCAAGAGCACTTCCTTTGCTTTTATGCCTTCTTTAAAAAATATTCAGGGTATTGTAGTAGAAAAATAAACAGCAAGAGTCCTAATTCTTGTGCATGCATGCAAAACCTATTCTGGAAAAAGCTATCTGCCACAGTGCAATGGGGATGGCCAGGACGGGTGGTGTACCCTGACCCCACTACCCATCACTGGGTGTCCCCAACATTTCTCCTGCATGAGCAGAAAAATACCCGTGAAGATTTCTGCTTTAGCTTTGTGGTGCCATTTGCAGTATTTTAGCAAAATCTTTAGGGAAGATCATAAAAAACCCAGAAGATTAAGGAAAAAAATATTTTGAGTAAAAAAATATATGACAGCTCTTAAGAAGTGGTGTCCTGGGAACACCTGTTTGCCATTAAACTCCTGTCAGAAATATTGAAGACAGGACTTTTAATATTTGGGGAGGCTGTAGTTAAAAAACAACTTGCAATACTGTGATTTATTTCAGCACATCAGCTAGGGCAACATTAAAAAATAAAATACCCATGTTGCAATTCTGCTTTTGGTAGGATCTAAGAGCATCATTAAACTACAAGAGACAATAACTCCTCTAATTCCTTGCTTTTCTTCTCGTTCACCTGAATACTCCCCTAGTAGAACGGTGTGGGATTTTTTACTTTTTTTTATTAAGAGGAAGAAATTAAATAAAGACTTCTTTTTCCCCTATCTCATTTTATCCTGCTTATCAGGAAAAGATGAGCGAGGAGCAGATGGAAAGAGGGCTGTAAAATCCGATGTCTTCCCTCAGAAGAAGAAAAGCAGTTCCACACTGTGCTGGAGAATAGCTTTGTTTAAAGTTATGCTATTAAAAGAAATAAGGGAACAAGCTCTATCGTAAGCACAAAAATTCTGATATAAAAATACTCTTCCCATTGTGTCTTTGGCTTGGTAACATTTCTGACAGCGCAGTTACTTGGGTTATGACTATGGTGAGACATCCCCCTTACAACTGGTATAGTTATGACAGCAAAATCAACAATACAGATCACCAAACAGGGAAAAGATTTTTTTTTTGACATTTGAGAAACTAATGGCTGAAAGTCTTGTCACTGCTAGATTACCTCCTGAAGTGCTGGCAAATCCCTTTCAGGATTCCATTTCGGGGAAAGCAGGCCCTTTCAGGTATTTCTTTTCCCTTCTATTTTGAAAAATCCAGTACTGACGAGAATTCATCTGCAGTGGTTTATTTTTTGCTGCTGTAGTGAGCCTGCCACGGTGTGTGTGTATTTATATATGCATACATGTGTGTGTATGCACACACACACATATGCGTATATGTGTACACATAGACACATACATATTTATGTATCTGTATTTTCCATGTATGTACATTGTATGCATGTATGTACTGCATGTATGTATTTTTATGTTTTCCTTTATGCATTTTATATGTAAATACAAATATACAGCAACAAATATATCTATGTAAAAATACACATACAGAGCCAGGAGGTGCCCAGATCCCCTCAGCAGGAGGTGCCCAGATCCCCTCAGCAGGAGGTGAGGTGCAGAAGGCACGGTCTGGAGGCCTCAGCAGGAGGCAAAGGAAACCCACAGCATCTCCCTCCCACCTGGCTCACGCTCTGGGGGTTATGCTGCTGGTCCCGGTGCCACGCGTTCAACCCACCTCGTGTGAGTCACTATATCTGTCAAAGCGCCGCCCTCCAGAAATTCCATCACAACCCACAGCTCATCGCCAACAAGGTAACTGTTGTACATGTCGACCACATTTTCATGATGGTAATCTCTCATGATTACAACCTGTGAGGATGAAAAAGACGCCATGTGAATTGCTACAAGCATTATTTGCCACTTGTTTTGACCTTCTTTTTCAATCCACTTTTCCTTTTGTGCTTAGTAAAGGTTCTGCTATGAATCACATCCTCCCTAATCCTTATGTAAACGCATAAACAAAATCAATGTATTTACATAAAAATAACAGTCATCATAAATGTGGTAGGAAGAAGGAGAATCTTTAGTTCCTAAATGGTAAGTGGTAGATAATTGGGCTTTATTCAGGTTGCAGGAACAAGACTGTTTATTTAATTGTTTTTTTATTGCCAGTTGCTTTTGGTACAACAGAGATTTTTTCATATTGACCTGATCAATCCCGCAATCCATCAGCCTTCTGCATCGTGCATCAAGTAGTACTTTGCACGGAATTTTAACAGAATGCTGGTAATAGAGGACACATTTGTAAGATGATTGGAAGCCCCCACTTAAAAGGGGCTGTGCAGAATTGGGACCACAGTACCAGCAGCCCAGCCAAGGTGGCGACTGCAACCACGTGGTACTGAGGGATGTTGGGAAGGCAAGCAGGAGAGAGAACAATAGCCAGGGAAGGCTTCGTTATAGACAGAGGAATTTCAGATGACATGAGTGACTGGAGCGTGTCAGGGAAGCAGCTTGGTCCTGCACAGCATGTAGGACCTGATCAAGATGTTACCGCTCAGGAGATGCTTGGTTAGAGCTACCATGAGACAAGCCAGAGCAGTCTTCCAGCAGAGGCAAAATAAAGCCAAAATACCCAGCACAGTCATGGACTGTGCAAAGGAGAACTATGTGAAGTTTGTTAAAAACTAATATTTTTGTTAAAAAATCTAAAGGTTTTAAAGGTTTTAAAGAAACCAGTCTGTTATGTGCAGAGGGAAGATCCTCTTATAGTTAAAGTACAGGAAACAAATGAGAGAAGGAAAAGGTTTGTGCTCGCTTTTGGTTTCCCTGGGCCCTGCAGCATTTTTGGCACTGATTAGCATATTCACAAGCAATCTCAAAAAGGGAATGGAGAACACACACCACTACCTTCTTTCAGGGAATAAGACCAAAAGGAGAAACACTTCGAGTTGCAGAAGGAACTTGCAGCACCAAATAACTGGATGAAAAAATGGCAAATGAGAACCAGCGTTCTTAAACTTAAAATAAAATACAGGGGGGGAAACAGCCTTCCATAAGCAGTTGTGGGGTCTGAACTGGCTGCAACTGCTCAGGAAAGTAGATGTGGGAATTAACACTGATAGTTCCATGAAAAAGTGACTGCAANAAAGGCATGTATATGCCAGAATAGGGTACATGTGCTGCTTGAACAGTCAGGCTAGTTTGGATCCTCCATCTCAGGAGAATAAATTATTTTCTGACCAGCAAACGTTTAGAAAAAGGCAGCTGAGCTCTGTCTGTACACCTGATACACCGCATGGACCAGCCGATAGATTTCTTAGCTGTTTGCTCTGACTTCCCACCCCATTATAGGTTTAAAGCCAGGAGGAGATGCATCTCGTTTGAAACTGGTCCAGTTACAGAATACTTACACAGCATAGACGCATGTGTGACTCACCACCTCTTTTAGAAAGATATTAATTTGGGTCTTGAGGTTTCCATTTGGTCTACGTCTTCCATTGAGCCTACTGCCTGCAAAACCCATTGCACCACCCAAAACACCATACCTCATTAAAGAGCAGCTCTCTTCTCTGCTGTTTCCTGAGATCCATCTTCTTCACAGCAACTTGCTTTCCCGTGTGCTTCTCGGTGGCGATGCAGACAATCCCTGTGGAGCCCTCCCCAATCTTGATGAAGTTGTCCAAGTACTCACGGGGGTCACCAGGGCTGACCACAAGCTGCAGGGCAGCTCTGAACTGTTCATGGGACACCCTGGAGGGCTGCTGGTCTGAGGAGGATCCCCAGCTGGGTGGAGGGTAAGCACTTGATGTGATACTTGGGGAGCTGGGGTAGGAGGCTGTGGAAATATAGGGAGAGCTGGGCTGGAGAGATGGCTGGTGATAGTGGGATGCTTTGTGGTAGACCAGAGGGTACTGGTAGCTGCTGCTTGAATAGCTGACTTTGCTCTGACTTTGAGGTAGCTTTACTTGGCCCCTGGGGTAGGTGTCTGATCCAGAGAGTGGTGGGCTAACGACCAGCTGTGCTCGATCATAATCCACCTACAATGCAAACACAGACAAAAGAACGTGGCTGAACAGACAGCTTTCTTGCTGTCCATCCACTCGGGTGGATTTTGGCACCCTCGGCAGGTACTGGCACAACGTGCTCCCATGTGTACCCGTTCTCAACATGACAGCTACCCTGTGTCTGAATTTTTAGAGATTTTTGGATCACTGGGCTGCTGTGCTCTCACAAGCAGTAAAATGAGTCCAAGGAAGACCACAAGATAAAGATCTCAGGTGCATCTCAGGTCCATTTTTCTGTCCAGGTATCTGTTTACAGATACAATAATCTATGTTTAATGAATGTGTATGCTTCAAAAGTGTATTTGCTGTGTATCTGCAGCTCCCTGCAGGCTCTCTCAGCTCTTTCCCCCAACATTTCTTCCCTTTCATAACCAGAGACCCCTTGGCAAATTCCAATTTGTGCCTTTCCTTTCAAATACCAGTTTGTGGGTTTTGAGACGCGGCTGTCTTTTCTTATGTTTTTCTCCAGCAATCCAGGGATGACCCAAAGTCTTCTTGCAGTGGCAGTGGTGCCCTGAAATCCCCATCACCTTCTGCCTTGCCCTGCTACCGGCTGCTCTTTGAGTGACTGTATATGCGAGTGTGACGAAGAGTCTGACACGATTTACCGCTTCTTAAATCATTTTCTGGAGTGACACACTACTTAACTGCAGTGTCACGAAACCACTAATTTTCATCTGAAACCAGAGACAATCGCAGAGCAAATTATCCCAATGGGAGGCCTTGTTCATTTGCAGGTTCCTTTCTTTCTTTTTATTTTCCAAGCTTTTCTAAGCTCCTTACACTGAAAGCAAACAAGTACTTCACACTCAAAAATACAATAGCTTGCTTCTATCCAAACTGAGAAAAAGAAGAAAGGATGTAAGACAAAAAAACCCCACCAAAAGCAAAAATATTTTTTTTTCTCCCAGAGAAGAGTGTCTCCACATTTATGATACAACATATGTGACTCCTGACGATGTGTGGAGCACCTCAGGACAGGGAGGCGGTTTGACACAGGCTCATGATGTAGCACAATTACAAATAATTATGGCAATGAATTCATTTAATCAATCAATTTCGGTGGCGGTGCACAGGGGTGGACAGAGCAGCAAACTCTACACAGCTCACAGTTGCTACTATTACTGCTGGCTGCTGGCCAGAAGTCCCTGATCCATGTTAGTTAAATGCACATTAATCTGAATTTGGCAGTGTAATCAAGGACCCAACTGAACTGTGAAATTGAATTCTGCGGTGGAACATCATTTGACCGTTTTATGCTGACTGCAAAAAAAAAAAGGAAAAAAAAGCAAGGAAAGAGAAAAAAAAAAGTGCCGCAGCATCAATTGATCACTGTGATCACTGTAGGCTGCTGCACAGCGAGGAGGAGCTTCTGGCTGGAGTCGCCTCGGTGCGGGGAGAAGAAAAGCCTCCAAGCGCAATACTCCATCAGCGCTCTCCCACCTCGTGCATGAGCCGGGCATGCCCGTCTTTTCATCTGGCGTGAGGCTTAGCAGGGAAGAGGGAAAGCCTCTCCAGAGGGGCCACTCAGAGGTTCCCCGTGGAAACACAAAGCTGGAATCTGCTTCCGTCTGCGACTTGCATGCTGACAGCTCCCGGCCATATGGAGCATCCAGCAAGCGTGTCACAGCTCTGTACGGCCACCTCCCAGGACGCTGCTTTTGTTTAAGCTGTAATTTCACTTACTCTGTCAGGCAGGGGTAGCCATAAAACAGAAAGGGGTCAGAGACACCATGAATTTTGTGAAGGACACTACATCTGCCAAACTAATTAACACGGAAAAGTGCTCAGATGGTTTGGTGGAGGGAGGGGAACTCATTCTAGCCCTGTCCTATATATCTGTGTACGTAAGGACACATCAGTTATTGCTTTGGCTGTAAATACACCATTTTCTTTTAACTACTGAAATGGGGAAAGCCAACCTGGATAAACCCACACTAATGAATTATTTCAGGCTTTGCCCATGCCTGATATTTCTAACCACATCCAAAGCTTAGCGCATTAGCAAGAGAATATTAGACAGGGAAATTTTAAAATTAAAATTCAGAGGTTTGGTGTGCTTGCAAAGAATTTCTGAATGTTTTCTGAGGTTAGCATTGCAGTACAATGCAAACCCATTCTCGTCCTAAATTCCATGAAATCCTACCAAAAAATGGGAGCCAAAACGAAAGAATCAGCTGAACCCCTCCTCTGAGGCTGTGTCCTGACGCAGTGCTTCACATCATGGCAAAATTGAACACACTTTCTTCCACTAATAATTCTATTTCTGCTACTGAATGCAATTACCTTCTGAAAGGAAATGCTTTAAAGACTACAAAGGAAAGAAGAAGCCAGCCCTGCTCTCATTCAGGACCGGGTCAAGGGAGCAGCCGAAGCTCTGACACCCCATCCATCACGGCGCTGGGTGCCGGGCGATACCCCGCTGCTCCAGTGGCTCGCAGCATTACCCGCACCCACCCGCGGCGGCATCGGCAGCCGGCTCTTTCTGCTGTTAAAAGGTGGCCATAACACCATGTTTAAACTCATTTCAGTTTCCGCTCTGATGACAGCCATGCCCGTTCTGTACCGCATGCAGAGGAAATACCTGCTTGTGTCTAAGGGGTAGGTACCTTCCCCGCGAGGCATCTTTCCCATCCTGGCTGGCGTCCCCAGATGCTCTGCAGGGGGACTGCGGCAGAGATGGCAGCCGCAGCCCTACAGCTGGAGGCTGTACCCTTCCCAAGGGAAGCACAAGCCCCTGGCGAGATGGGCTCCCCTTCCAGTGAACATACAAGGGATTTCCCTTGGATGAGCTTTCAGTTTGCTGAAGTATAAACTGTGGGGGAGATGGTCTGTAAATCACACGGAGATGGCAAGGGGAAAGGTTACTCTGGTGCTTTGCTGGTAGAAATCTCCAGGAGACTTGTGTCACAGTGGCAGGCAGCATTTGTGGAAAGGCACATGAATATGAAAACGGGAAAAAAGGAGAGGGTTTCTGACAGTAAAGGCTTGTTTCTGCCTTCAATGGGCTGGAAATGTCCTCCTGGCACAAAGCACATGCAAAATGCACAGCAGAAAGATGGTGGTGCTGAGCAGTAGCCAGGTTAGAGAGAGAGACTTCTACACTACAGCAGTACCAGGGAGGGAAGAGAGCAGAAATCATGGCCCCCTGGAGGAGGGACAGGAGAGGGTCATGGAGCACTGCTATTGAGAAATGACAGGGAAAGGAGCTTTGATCTCATAGGATTCAGTGCAGAGAGTTGAGGACTGCCTGCAAAGAACAGGAGGGTACAAGGAAAACATGTAATTATGCAGTGTACAGTGTCCAAAAATAGGAAAAATCGTTTGTATACTAAGCAGATCTGGCAGGATGAGTTTGATATTGTGTGACAGTATTGAGGAGACTCCATTGATGAAAGTGGGATGTAACCCATGTGTTGTGAGGGTAACACAGGACACGCTGCAACACCACGCAGGTGTTATGGGAGTTATTCTGCAGGTATAGGAGAGCAGGTGAACAACACAGGGCTGGATGGGAGGAAAAACCAAATGGGAGCCTTCAGCTTCCTACACCTCCACTGCGCGGTGGAGGCAAAGCCCAGCGCAGCAGAAATCCTCTGATGCAGTATCTCTGAAATCCCTGATGATGAGACAAGGCAAACATTTGATTTATCTGACATCTCTCACCTGCAAATAATACTGAAGTAAGTCTGCTCTTCATATATACAAGGCAAAATAAACATTTTTGATAAATGCATTTTGAAGCCATACATTCGTGACTGCAGACTATTTCACTGCTTACTTTTCACCCCCATTTTAATTATACTTTAAAGCCCATCTCATTTGTAAAATATCTGATTCGAGACCTGATTGTCATTTAGTAAACCCTTTTGATGAACCATTATCTTACTAATGCCTCCTTGAAAAGAAGACCTTCAGCAATCATCCAAGACAAGAAACTTCTATTCACTTCCAGGAGCTGTGGACGGGTTTGGGAATTGAAACTGCTGCATTTAACAGTGAATCATCAAGTTTCAATACGCCAAGGCTGTAGGAGTGTTTTTGGTGCTCTGAGGAAAGAAACAACTCTTGCACTGAAGCCTTTTTTTTTTTTCCTTAATAAAAGTTGTTACTGCATTTCAATGGCATATTTTTCAAAGTGTCTGGAGTGCTTTGAGTCCTGTAAAATACACCTCTGTCCTCTGCCCTATTGAATGCTGCAAAACTGGCAGGAGTAGGTGCAAGAGAGTCTATGAATTACCGGAGTTGTCCTCCTTTCTAAACCCTGACAAAATGATTGCTTTCAATGAAGGAAATGGCATATAGCTCATCCAGGCCTTCCAGAATTCATATTCGAGTGCGCAGTTAACAACCCAGAGGCAGCCTTCCCACCACACCTTAAGCTCAGGCAAGGCATGCAGAGAGGTTTGGTAACTTTTCTACTCCTTCCACAATTTATCCTCAAACTCCAAACCCCAGCTCTGTGCTTTAATGCAATGTGGAATAAAACCTCACCACTCTCCCTTGACCACGGGGCACTGGTTAAAACACCGTAGCTCATGATCAGTAGAGCATCCAAAACCTGAGCAAGAAAAAGGCAGGGAGGCTCTGGCATAGGGCTATTGTGGATTTGCAGATAACTGGGACTTCTGGGTCTGCAGCTGCAGATGAGCTGCTCATATCATGGTTGAAAAGCTTTTCTTGCACCTTAACCTCTTTTTTTTTGACTATATCTAATGTGCCTTGGGGGAGGTGAGTTGCTTCCATTTTATTTCACTGCTTAAACAAAAAAACAAAGTGAAGAGGGGGAAGCCCCTACTTTCATTAGTGGTAAAAGGTTCCTAAACCTTGTAATATAAATATAGCATGAATAAAATATAAATTGTACTATATCACAATGTGCAGAGGAGGGCAACGAAGCTGGTGGGGAGCCTGGGGCATAAATCTTAGGAGGAGAGATTAAGGGAGCTGGGTCTGTTTAGTTTGAGGAAGAGGAGGCTGAGAGGAGACCTCATCACTCTCTACTTGAAAGGGCATTGTAGAGAGGTTGGTGCTGGTCTCTTCTCACCAGTAATTAGCGATAGAACAAGAGGGAATGGCTGCAAGCTGCAGCAGGGTAGGTTTAGGCTGAACATTAGGAAAGAATTCTTCACAGAAAGAGTGGTCAGTCAGTGGAATAGGCTGCCCAGGGAGGTGGTGGAGTCCCCATCTCTGAATGTGTTGAAGAGTTGTTTAGATGTGGTGTTGGGGGATATGGTGTAGGGGAGAATTTTGTAAAGTGGGGCTGATGGTTGGACTCGATGATCCCAAGGGGCTTCTCCAACCTGAACGATTCTATGATATCTGATATACAAACCAGACCAGTTTGTTACCTCCTGCCGAGATCTGTACAGGCATAGGAACTCGTAACACTACAAAATTCCCAAATAACTTAGGGTTATTGGGAATCCCAAGTAAAACCCCTGGACACTGGGCATCTCCAAACCCGCCTTTTAATAAGCATCTTAAACCTCCTGGCCCCTGACACCCATTTTCAGATACCCAAATAAAGCAGGTGGATTTTCAGCCTGCTGAGTGGCAGTCAAACAGCCCCCAGGGATGTTCGTGCCTTCATTCAGCATCACATGCCCAGCACAGCTCTGTGCCTTTAAATTTTTGCATACCCTGTATTTTTTGCACACATGTTTTGGGGAGGTTGCTGCCCTGGCAGCACTGTCACCAGGGATGCTGCATTACCTTGGGGATGCCTGCAGCAGTTTCAGAGAGGCGGGGGTAGGTGTAGGAGCTGTAGGAATGTCCTTGCTGGTGTGCTTTAAAAGCGCTTGCTCCGAAGGGCATGGCTGGCTCCTGGAGACCAGAGCCCGACCTGGACCTCTGCCTCATCGCTGGCTGAGGGCTTGCTGGGTCCACGTAGGATGACTTCGGCCTCTTGTCATAGTCATCCTTGCCCAGGCCATGTCCCCAGTCACCGTCACTGTACTCCAGCCTCTCCTTGGGACACTCGCTCTGCACTGACGCTCGGGATGGGGTGTAAGGAAAGGGATCTCTATAGTCCAGGGAGGATCCACTGGGGATTCGCTGATACTCCAGCTTTAGGCCACCATATTCCAGTGGTTTGGGCTTTGTCTCCAGGTGTGCATGGTAATCTGGGAGAAATCTAGAGAGGTCTGACTGCAGAGGCGTCAATTCCGAATAATAGACGTCCCGGGAAGTCACCTTCATCATGTGCCCGTTCTGCTTGGTGGCATAGCTCCCTTTGTAGTACCTGTCTAACTCTTCCCCATAAAGAGTCTTGTCTCGATATTTTTCCACGACATAGTCTGTTGCAGTGTCTGACTCACTGGAGTACTGGGAATACGTGATATAACCATTTTCCTCTTGGTGCCTCGGCACATGGTTTGAGTTTCCTTGGTGGTGGGTGGGAGGACTTTCCTTCCGCAGGGAATTGGATCGTGTCACTGAGATATTGTCAAACTCTTCCAGGAGGCCATTGATTGATGTATCCTTTCGAGGCTTATTTCCTCTAACAATAGTCTGCAAATAAAACATTGATTTGATTTAATACTGATTTTCATTTAATTTCTGACCAAGAAAACCACCAAAAAGAAAAACCATCTATGAATTCACCCAGAAATACTCATAGCAACGTGTTACCTTCTTCACTCACATACCCCAGAATAATCCATTGCCAGTAAAAAAAAATCTCAATAAATACTTACAATAGGACCCACAGAAACTAATAAACAAAGAGGGGTTATTTGGTATACATCATAAACTGAGATTTGACATGCAACCCCAAGTCACTCTTAAAAAGTCCAGTTTAAGAGCTGGGTGCTCAGCAGCCAACTGCAAAGACATTTAAAACCATTAGTTAATTTTTTATTTTTAATTATTCTGTTATCTGGATCAAGCCAAACTGGGTGGTTGAATCTGATTTACAGGGTATGGAGAAGCTAAATGAAAATCATTCAGTGGTCACTTCTGCGTGTTATTTTAACAAGCAGTATGTTCCTTGGGTAGCACAATCCTCACTGTGGAATGCCTCTTGTGTAACCTAGCATGAGACGCTTCGGGGAGAGGGAAAAGCAATACCTAACTACATCTCCTTCTTACCATAGGCAGCATGCAGCGAACCAGTGTGCACAACCATGGCTTTGGGATGTTGCATCACAGATGCCATGTGGTAGCAGCAGTGGTGGCCTTATTTGTGTCCTAATACTGCAAAGTCATAGAATCATAGAATCGTTTAGGTTGGAAGAGACCCTTGGGATCATTGAGTCCAACCATCAGCCCTACTCTACAAAGTTCTCCCCTACACCAGATCCCCCAACACCACATCTAAACGACTCTTCAACACATTCAGAGATGGGGACTCCACCACCTCCCTGGGCAGCCTATTCCACTGACTGACCACTCTTTCTGTAAAGAATTTTTTCCTAATGTTCATCCTAACCCTACCCTGCTGCAGCTTGCAGCCATTCCCTCTTGTTCTATCACTAATAACTGGAGAGAAGAGACCAGCACCAACCTCTCTACAATGTCCTTTTCAAGTAGAGAGCGATGAGGTCCTCTCTCAGCCTCCTCTTCCTCAAACTAAACAGTCCCAGCGCCCTCCTAAGATTTATGCCCCAGGCTCTTCACCAGCTTCATTGCCCTCCTCTGCACTCGCTCCAGCACCTCAGTATCTCTGGATGATGTGTAGGAGCACCGCAGAAATGAATGTGCTCCTACAAATTGCCTACAACCTCCCACCCATCTCTACTTGGTTCTGTCCAAAATACTGATGCTCCTGATAGGATGGGAGGTAAGCAGTCCTTGCTTAGAACTCTCCTTCAAGAAAGACAGACTATTTTTTAGTTAGTATCATCTGAAGATGGTAAGACATGGCTGCATCCATTTTTCAGCACCTGACTCTCATTGAGCACTGTGTCACTTTTATAAACGCTTGGCAAGAATAAGATGAAGGACAGGGCCATAGATCAGCGTGGCTCCACTGAAAACATTTGCTTTGCTGATTCACTTCAGCTAAATATCTATGGCTCTATCTTATCTAACTTGCCGAGTTCTCAGAGTCACTGTGTCACCCCAAGGAGATGTCCCTCTGTGAGCTGCAGTCTGCTCCTGCTGCATGCCGACTGCGGCCTACTGAACACCAACTGCGCCGTATCAAACCCTGACCACAGCATATCGGATCCTGACCGCAGTGCCCAGCCTGACCACTGGCCCTTCATTCATGCAACACTGGCAAAGGAGGCTCTGCTCCAGGAATGGGGAGGCTGCTCAACCCCTGCTTGAAAGTCAAAATACGTATTTCATCACTAACAAAATAACTTTTTCACAAAATTAACAGCAATGTACTTCTCTGCTGTTCAGAAAAAGGCAACTGAGTAAAGCTGGGCTATGAGCAAAGCAGTCCTGACCTCACACCGATCCCGCTCTGATTTATGTCCGTAATTACTTGCCTAGCTTGCTATTTTGAAGCTAGTGGTACTGAAACAATAGGACAGTGAAAATAAGGGACAGCAAATAGATCACTCCTTTTGCCTCTGAAGCTATTCAGTAAGACGGGAGGAATGGGTTTCGTTCAGCTACAGCCTCTTTGGCAGGATGACTGCGTGATCATTCATATTTAATTACCACATAATAAACCAGCAACACTTGACAATGAAATGCTTATAATTGAAAACAAGATTGAAATACCCAACTGCCACCCTGTTTCCCCTGTGCAAATGCATGCCAAGGAATAAATGCCAATTTAATACTCTCGGTGGGACTGACCTTCACAAAGGAGAGGTTTCCTGGAGCAATCTGCGTTGTGCCTGCACAAAAGGCCCTGGGAGCTGGAGGGAGCCCCTGGAAGCAGAGCTGCCTCTTTGACTGTACGAAAGAGGAGTTCTCCCTCTGTTCCTCCAAGCAGATGCTCTCTGGATGAAGGATTTTATCATAAAGATGCAGGTGTGGAAGAAGCACATACAGGTATCTAAGCCCACTTCAGAGGAAAGGTTTAGAAGGACGCAGTTCAGGGTTTATGTGCTAGTGAATTCACTGATGACAAAACCCTGCAGTTTAGGGATTTTCTGCAGATGGGAAAGGCATGCTTGGAACCCACCTTTTTGCTGATGTGGATTTAAAACAAGTACTAATAGTAAAATGGTCTTGTAGGAAACTCCAGTTTCCCCCAAAAAGCATTTGCCACCAAAGCCCCAGTTTGATGAAGTAGTCCTGGTTAGCTCTGGGATTTCAGTACCATCTCATCCCAACTGATCAAGTTAGGGGGAAAATAATCTAAAAAACTTTTGTTTTCTCTCAGTGCTGTGAGGATGGCCACTGGCAGACACAGACTTGCAAGGGTGATGGCTGCAAGTGATAGTCACTACTTTGTTACTATTCACAATGATTAATTATTATAGTTATTTATTGTTAACAACAACAACAACAACAATATTTCCATATGCTTTGGTTCATTTTTAAATTCAGCACTTCTCTTATGTGAAAAGACATATATTTTGGTGAGATGCCCCCTTTGGCTAAATTAGTCTATATATAGGCTTGATTTTTTTCAAGGAAACATCCATCATTATTCCTATCAAAAGAACAGCGGTGTCCACAGAGCAGATAATTTAGGAAGTGTTTCACTGAGACCCTCTAATATACACTACATTATTGAGTATTTTGCAATTAGAATAGAACTTAAAATGTTTATACACAAATCTGAAATACATTGAATGCCTCCCTGATGGGCAGAGTCAATTCAGCACAATTTACTACGCTTAAAAACCAAATTAAAATCCCCAAACAGGTATTATTCTATAAGAATAATAAGAATTACTTACTCTGTAAGGATGCCCACAGAGCATCAAAATTTAAAAGAAAAAAAAAATCAAAGATGATTATAAAGAATGAAACATATGTTGGGCCAAATAAATGTGTCCTGAAGCCATTTACTCCAGAGAAGGTGTGTTTCTCCAGCCCCTGCAGCTTCCTTGTCAAATGCAGTATTTGCCGCAAGAAGCCAGAGATTGAAAACTGTCACAACGAAATTCCCAAGCCAAAAAGCCTAATGTACCCAGGTTCAGAGGAATGACTTCAGCGGAAACTACTGACCTGGGAGTCTCAGCTCGGGAATGCAGACTCCGGGTAATGCATCGCCAGACCATGCGCTGCACTGGCGAGCAGAGGGGGAACCTCCGGGGACTGAAATACAACAGCGGGAACCACAAGAGGTGGAAAAGTCTAGCTCTAACTTAAAAAGCACACCAAAATATGTGAAAGAAAATGTAGCAGAATAAGGCTGTATTTACAGTGAAATAAAGAGTTATCCTGGCAATTTGTCATAGGTACAAGACTAGTTTTTTGATTTTAAAGGCTTTATAGACTGAAAAAAAATAAAAATCGTGTTTCCACATCAAGAGGGAATTCTATTTTTCCTCATCTGAATTTATATAGAAATTTTCTTAAATTTATTTAATCCCTTATTGGTCTCCAAATTTTAAAATGTAAATAAATTTTGAAGTTGCTGCAGGTAAAGTAGGTACTTAAAAGCAAAACATTACCCGTGAAGACCGACAGGGTAAGATGATGAAGCCTTCGCTGCTGCTGAGCTCAAGCAACGGAAACCTGTACAACACCGCAGCATGCCTGAAAAACAGAGATGGAGCCCTACACCAGGGGCAGCTTTCACTGGGTTCACCGTGGAAAGAGGGGACTCGCCACAGTCGACACCCCGTGTTTATTAAAGGAGGTTTTTTCAGCACGCTGTGCAATTTAGCGGGGATCAATGTTACAAGAGATGAAGGAGTGACAGTGAATTTTCCGCTACCATTGCCATCATACATTAAAATCAATGGGGCGCAATCTCTGTGAATTAAAGCCCGGTGCTGTGAAGCCGTAGCTCTCGTTCCATTTCCATTGCTCCCTGGACAGGTTTGGCGTTTGCTCTGGAGCCTGGTGACAGTAGACATCCTTCATGGTGTTTCTGTAGTGGTCTGTCCTCTGGTGATAAGCTATAATGGATCTGTCTGTAAGAAATGCTGTCTTGCCTTGTTTCCAAGAGGAGATGAAAAACAGCTTCTGTGCTCAAATGCTGTATTAACCTTGACAATAATGAAGTGGGTAATTAACTGTTTTGCCCTAATACGACCTTGCATTTATTGTCTTTAAAACTACTATACTTTACACACTCGTTAAGAATATAGCATCCTTTGTCCTCCCAGAACTGTGTTTTCAGCAGTCAATGAGGATTTAAAATCTCTGTGATATGCAGGGTTAATAATAATAAAAAAAGTCTTTTAAGGAAATGTCACCCTTTAAAACAGCCAATCTAAACTCTGAGCTTGCTTCTGGCTAGCTTATCCCCTCATTTGCATTATACATAAACTAAAAGAACTGCCTATGCATATCTGAAAATAATTTTTTTCTTATGAAAAGGTGCATAAAAGCACAGCTGGTCAAAGTAATCTATGTCTAAGGGATGGACGTGTCGGTAATTTATCTTCTTGTGTTGCAAGACATTGAAAGTATTTGAAGTTGTGTTCATGATACCACATTTTACTCTTCAGCATAAGCAAATGAGAACTGCACTACCTTGGGGAGAAAAAATGACCTCTGTCATCACGTCAGAAGGAAAACTCTGGCTTTCTTTCTAAGTAACAGTTTTATAGCTGCAGTCAAGAGTGTAAGAGGTGTCAGGCATCTGCATTTGATCTGTTGCCACTAGAAGAGGCTGTGAGATCTCAGGCAAAGCACAGTCCTTAGAGGGGCTCAAAATAGCTGGAGACCCTCAAAATTGATGGAGACGGCTGCAAGCATGCAGCCAAAAATCTGCTTTTTCCAGCAGCCCAGGGCCAACACGATGTGGGCTCCTTTCTCTTGTTTGTGAGGCTAAATTGTAAGTCTGAGCTGCCATCTTGAGGGCTGACACAAGGACCAGGCTCAAAGGGGAAGATTTGAGATGCGAGAGAAAGATCTGCCCATGGTCTCCAATGGATGACTTTATACAGGTAAGTAAACATACTGCCAGGGAGAAAAACTGATGGCAGCTGAAATCCCAATGACTGGGGAGCTCAGCTGGGATCCAGGACAACTGTTTTCAAGTAAGCAGGTGCGCTGTTTCACTTCATGTTTTTCTCCATTGAATGTTCATGTCAGGACGAGTTAGAACCTCTGAGTTGTCTTTCCAAATGATGGGTCAGAACCATCCATGTCATCCTGCTGTGCTCTGGTGAATGCATAACTACACCCAAATGGGGAAGCTTCATGAGAAAGAACTGAAAAACAGTTCTGTACCTCCATCCCCTCTTTCCCCCACCTGCCGATGGTATTGTGGCAGGTTGTGCTTCCCATGCTCACAGCAGAAGTGCCAAACCGATACTGCATTGCCCTCTGCAGGAGATGAGCTTGCGCATCAGCCTCAGACATTAGACAAAAGACTGTTAAAAAGAAAGTGCATGAGTCCTGTCTATTTTTTGGACAAAAGGGGTCTGGATAGAGAATTAAGGACAGACTCAGTGCTGTAATCACTTCCCTGTCCTCTGCATTCCCTCCCATCTAAGGTCGGTGCAAGTGTCTTGGGGGAATCATTCATACTTCACACTTCCTATAAGTCCCAGGGCTATGAAGTAGGTGACCTTAGCATTGCATGACCTCTCCATGCAGCTGGCAAACCTGCTCCTGACTGGCGGCCACCCTGCACCTCTCTCCCTTTGGGTCCCATGTGATCCCACCACCAGTGCAAGATGCTCTTGGTAACCAGTTCTATGTATGGTATGGTTGTACCATGATGCAGGTAATTGGATGCATTTGCTGCTTTGAACTCTGAGACCTGGGTGGCATCTTCTGACTGTGGGACCACCCAGCATCACCTGGAGTCAGAATCCGAGATGCTATGAACTGTGCAAGTGATAAACAAGTGGTGCATTTGGGCAGGCAGTGAGAAGGATGGGCCAGCACCAGTGATCTGCACCCACCAAAACAACCGATTCCCCCCTGGTAATATAAAACATTAAGCTAAGTGAGAAGCTTATGAACTACAGCATTACCCTGGCAGCGTGGCTTCTGCCACAGAAACTCATCACATATGTGGCAAGAAACAGTGCCGGATGGCAAGAGATGTCATCTATCACTCTGCACCCTCTAGTAGTGTCCTACGGGATCTGCTCCAGTTTTGATCTACAGCCTGTCTACAAAACAGCTATTACTACGAGTTAGGCACAAGGAACATACAACAGACAGGAAAGTATGTCAGAACATTTCTTCCTGAAGCCTGTAATTTAGAACTTGGTTTACACCTGGAAGCCTCAAAGTTTATATCATTTCTGTTACAAATTCCTCCCCATGCTATATATTGTCATTTCCCCCATAAAAATAATTTAAAAAAATATTAATCATTCCTGGTATCACAGAGATTCTTCCTGGGGGAAGGAGTTCTGCAAATTTCACCAGCATTGGACATCTCAGATGGGTGAGAAGGAGTGGGTCTCTCTGCTCCCTGGATCATACATGCACGTGACACCACAGAGTCACCACACAAAAGCAGGAGTGTAAGCCTGTGTCATCTGTCCCTCACTGTGCTGTGCCCAAGTGCACGAGCCATGACCTTGTCATGACTTTCTCTAATCCCTATCCAGAGGACCCAGAAATTCCTGCTTGGGATGACTCTTACACAGAAGCTTTCCCATGCACAGGAGAAATTCAATGTAAATTAAAACCTCCAAAAACTCAGACAAGTCTACCTCTGTGGTAGATATGAAAGAAGCTGGGAAAACACTGGCACAGTCACATAGTAATTGTTGAAAGACGTAGATGATGATGATGATGATGATAATGATCTACACTGATGACGTAGAAATGAAATTGACTCAGACCAAAAAATATACGTTAAATGATGGATCAAAATAAAGGTACAGCTAAAGGCTTGTGAGAAGTGTAATACACTTAACACCATCACAACTACCAGATGTTTAAAATTCTTCAAAAGTAAAATGATGGAAAACTATAATAAAAGGCTAACCAAAATGGCACTGTGAATTTTGTCACCCTTCATAGCAGTTTTAAAAGTTAGTTGCCATAACAACAAGAGGAACATTTCATTATAATCACATTCACCCATAATTCTTTTGGCATTTTAAAATATAGCAACTTTAACAAAACATTTAGTTTTAAAATTCTACTGAAATATCTACAATATCTACATTCTAATAACTTTTCCTTCCTTTTCTTTTTTTTTTTAATACCCAAACATAGTTGTTACATGTCATTTGAAATGCTATTTGAGAATATTAAATGTCAAAAAAATTATTCTGGGTCTAGTTAAAACACATCAGGTGTGTGCAATTTTTTATGCAATATGTATACACACATCTCTCAGACGTACAACAAATGAGAGTGAAATGTGACTTGAAAGTTTTAGTTTGAGAGAGAAAGTTAGAGCATTTATTACTGGTGAGCTATACAAGTACTTTGCAGGGAGAAGAACAGAGGAATCTCAAACCCACAGAATTTATATTTCACAAGACCTAGGACACTTCAATTTTTTCTTTTATCCCAAGAGGGAATAAAAAACCAAAATGTCCCACAGATGAAAATTCCTCAAAAAGATTAACTGTGGGAATTTTAACTGCCTTCTTAATAGCGCTGCATTTTCCTAAGGCTGATGGCAATCCTATAAACATGAGAGCGGCAAGTGGACCTGTTAAGCCAAAAAGCTGTATCAAGCCACACTAAAGTTTTTTGGTGGCATTTTGTATAAAATCTATCCATCAATGTCAAACTTTCCTATTTTGTCAAATCAACGTTTTCTGGCAGATGAAGATCACTGACTCACAAAGCCTGTGGCCAGTCCTGTTGATGAACACTAGCAGGACCAGGAATCTCATTCTTCCCATTTCAAAGCCACATCACCTGCTAGTGCCTCTGTGCTAATGGAATTTTCTTNAGGTTGTAAAGAAAATTCAACAAGATTACTGAGGTACAGTTGTGGTCCAGCGACCACCGGTGTGGTTTCTGCACCAGGCAGTACCCTTAGTGGTTATGGGGAAAACCTGCAGCAGCAGCACCCTGGAGCTTTCCAACTGGGCTAACTTCAGAGGCTGCTCAAAAAACACAAAGCAAAGTTGGGCACATCCAGGCCAAACGACAAAAATCCTTCCCTCCAAGAAATATCATTCTGTTTTTCAGTCTTGTAACACCAGCAGACTGGAAACTTGTGACATGTCACAGCTCCAGGACCAAAGTTTGCCACAGGCAGGGCTGTGTGTGACTTGAACAGGCTTACATCCAAATAAAAATGACAGAATTCAGGGCGGTTAACATAAAGCAATAAAGCTCCAGAGCTTCCAACTGGTACCTCAGAACCCTGAGTTTGGAAACTGGCCTATGCCGGATTACGTGTGTGCCCCAGCAGGAATACGGGAATGACACCTTCTGCACTGCAGCTGTTCTTCCTTGGAGACGATGCAGGTGCAGAGAACAGGAGATGAACCAAGACAGGGCAGAAATCCTGATGCCTCTTTCAGTTCTGCCATCACCCTTTTCTAAGCAATATGTATTGCAAAAATGAGACTTAAACCAGGTGTGAACTGAACGCCACCCGATAGCACCAACCCTGCTGCCCATCGCTTTGAGCTTGGTGCGACCATTCACATCAGTGCAGAAACTGCAAGGAGGTGAGATAACATAAAGGGCCCCAGAAAGGCTTGGGGTTAAGCCCAAATGGCTGCACAGTTTTCTCAAGCCCTCCCTGCAGTCACAAGACAGTCTTCATAAGCCTGAATATTGTATCTGCCAGCTGTCCTTAACACCTAATATTTGCAGCCTGGATTGTTATTTTTCTAGGTTTTTATGTGAGGGAAGCGTGGGGAAAATAAACCCCACTTTTCTCAACAAAGGCAGGAGAAACCGCAAGAAGTAAACAAAAGCTCAGCCAGCACCTCCCCGGGTACTTTAGCTCCGATAACCCACCGCTTTGATGCATGGGAGCTGTGGGTCTCCCAGGTGGTGCTGATGCCAAGACACCCACCGACACTGCTTCTATGGCACAGAGTCCCTATTGCACATCTATACGTGGTCAGTGCTGGGAACTGGTGGGGCAGAACACCGTGTCAGTCTTCCCAGGTCTGATATGCATGAAAAAGAAAAGTCTTTCTACAACCAAGGTGTGTGACACCACAGCAGATTCTATTCTAGGGGCCAGAAAGATGTTGGTGTGGAATTTTTGCAGGGAAAGGAGCTCCTCAGTAGGATGGGGGGTGTAAAGAGTGCCCATCATTTCGGTCTCACTCTCTGCCCCCTGTGTTTATTGTCATGATCCCTGTGGGGTACTGACTGCTGCCACGGAGAATGTAGTTTGCTCTTGACCAACATCAGCAATTAGAAAAGCCTGAAAAGAGAAGGACAGCCTGTAATTCATTAAGTTGCACCACAGTGTAAACTGTCTTTGTAGCTGAGATGACATTTCCCTGGATGAGGTTCCCCTTGTGCCCTAAACATGCCCATTAACAAATGCAAGGTTGATGGAGCATTAACCCAATTAATGATCCCGACACTTTTTTTCTCAGTGAAAGATTTCTGGTTGCAGTTTGACGAAACTTTCTGAAATATTTAAGTAAATTTCAGTATGATAAAATTTTACGCTAGGGAACTAATTGCCTTCATCTGACAGCTCTGGCAGTGAGGAGGGCAGGCATTCTTGGGTCAACCCTCTACAGTTGTGGTCATCTTCCACCTTTTAACTACAAGGGGGATTTTGACAGGCTGATAATTAAGAAAAACCAATTTAAACTGCATTACTTTTTGCTGTGACTTACCACAGCAGAGGAGGCTTTACATATGGTAGATGCTTGAAGACAAAGTCAACGTTTCTGTTTCAGAGCTTAGGGAGGCCAGCTGAAAAAGCTCCTTAGGTTCTGCCAGCCACAGCACAGGGTTGTGAGTTACCTTCCCACTTCACAAATCACCCGGTGAAGGCAGTGAGTGGAAGAGGATGCTGACGAGTGCCTCGGTCCCAAGCGCCGTGCAGCCGGCATTTCGCAGATCGATGGGGCTCGTCTCCATGAGGCCAGCAAAGTGCCACTCAGTGTTGAGACAGTCACTGCAAACAGCCCTGCGGGTTTGGTTGGGATTAATGCCCGGAGGAAGGGTGGCATGGTGTCCATGATGCACTGGCCATGCTGGCAGGGAAGGGACTGTCAAGGTACAGCAGGAGAAATCACCCTGCAGCCAGTGCTGTGCTGAAAAATGCCTCAGTCCCACAGCCTGAGGGAGACACTGAGAAAGCTGCAAGGTACTTCACGTAAAATTGTGCCTTCCTGGCCACACACACGTACGGTGTGCTTCTTACTCTGACCGATGTCTCTGAGTATTAGGGGATCCTTTACCTGCTGAAACCTCACTCTTTGATTTCAGAGAATTTAGGAATTCGTATTACCTAAATAATTTCATCTGCATCGTAAATTGCAGTATTCTTTTTTCCATGAAAGAATATTAGTTCTCCTTTACAAGAACAGCTATTCAATGGGAAGTGCAGCAATAGGAATCCTCTAAGTAGTGGTACCAGCTCCCACTGAGTGATTTTCACCTGCAAACATGGACATAGAGCAAAGAGTGACCCTGTGCAGAAATCTAAAGGTTAGGTCAAATTTACAAGGTGTGTGAGAGGAAAGACGTGAGGAGCTTCCTGAGCTAACGCTTTAATTATTCACTCTTGCAAACAAGAAGGGCAAGTCAAACACCTTCTCGATGGGAACAAACCAAGGCAGAAGATTTCAGAGGATGCTCTGCAGCAGAGAAACTTGCAGGGGAGATGCTCAACACAGCACCACAATATCTCATTTACAAGAAAACTGCTGAAACATTTCTAGGGTAATCTCGATTTGATTCGATTTGCTGGGCTGTGCCGCCGCCAAGTGCACTCTGTCCCCAGCGGCAGATTGGTCCTGACACGCTTAATAAATTAATCTGCCTGAGAAAGTGCTGCTCCCTCCCCTTCCTCCAGTTCCCCCTGGACAGCATGGAAAGTCAGGAAGAAGAAGAGCTGTGCAGCTGCTGCTGCTAAGAGAGAAATGGGGCTGCTCCCCACAGCCTGGGGCGTGGGATGGGAGCCAGACTCCCTCTCCTGCCCCATAGTCTTTTCCTGGGGTTGGTCATAAAACCCAGAGTGTTTAAATCAGTTTTCTGTGCTTGTATATCCCAACGCTCCTGGAAAGTACTACTTGATATGGAAGCATAAGTCTTAGCACTCATTAGTCTCAAGAATCTTCACTAGCGCTTAGTAAATGCAAAATCAGACACAGAAAGCAATCCTTGCTTTGTTCAGAGTACGAAACTGTAAAATTCGGTAAAATTCAATCTCTTGCTATTCTTCTAACTGTGATCCTGATAGCTAACTAAAGCCAGTTGGATCTGATCTTGGCAACTGAAAAAGAGCAGAAACGCTCATCCAAAATACTTCTGTTCACTTTTCTCCCTCCAAAGACCTGCATCTGAAATGCCCATTTCTATTCTGACCAGCACAGTTCATCCCACAGACAGCAGAAAAGGTATTTAAAAGTCTCTGGAGGCAAGTCAGTGCTGTTCCCCCATAATACATGGCGCTTGTCCAGTGTAATTGGATGCTGTGTGAAGGGGAAGACAAGAAAGAAAGAGCAGCAAAGCACTTTCTAATTCCTACAGAAGAGCCTCCAAAGCCCAGATCTAATCATGTCTGAGCAGGAGATAGAAAAAAACACATTTACACCTGGAGCTTTGGCTCCACAGGTAAACGAGCTGCTTGGCAGCACTATTTTCTCCCTGATCCTCCTTTATGAGCTAAACTTTGCTGGGATTGAATAAACATGGCTGTTTGGTTATAATATTGAATAATATATAAGAATATATATATAGAATATAACATAAGAATATAATTTGATGGGACTATAACCAGTACAGTTTCTGTTCTGGACTACAATGGACCAAAACAAGTTAATTAGTAGACGTAGGAACAAATATATCATAGAGATGTGCAGAATTTGTAGTTATTGAATGTTTATTGTCATTGTATGGCAAACACTGCCCTGGTGCCAATGTGGAATACAAATGCTGCGTGACCAGTTTTACATGGAAATCTCCTCCAAAGACATGTTACGAAGAGGACTAAAACGTCTACCTTGAACAAATGCCATCAGGACCCCAAACAGATTTCTCATTACTTCTGCTGTCTGGGTCTGCTGTTGACATGCAGAGAGACGAATTTCTAGAGATTTTTTGCTGCCACCTAGTGTTTCCCACTGCTGGCCACCAAAAAAATTTTCTAACATCAACACAACCTTCTATCTTGCATTCTGCAAGAAGTCTTCAAGACTTCTATCTTGAAGTCTGAGGGACTTCAGCAGCACTACTGAGGTTTATCCAGTCCATGGAAGTAAGATGGAAAAATCTCCTGGGGTGCTTTACTCCACCAACTTTTTCAGCTGAGCAAAGCAAGCTTTCTGGCTTATTTGACTGAAGCTTGCTAAAACATGTTCAGTCTTTCTTCGTGTTTATTGGGGAAAGCATTTACTGTGTACACTTTACTGCTTATTTACCATGCTTTGCTCTGGGGGATCCCTGCCATGGTACAGGAACCAGAAGGATTCTACTGCCTCAGCAACCTCCCTGAGGTTGCTCCACCTCCGCCTGCTCAAAATCCTGCTTCTGGCCTCGGAGATCTTACGGGTCAGTGTAGGGAAAGTTTTGGAGGCAAAATGCTTGGCTAAACAAATGGGAAGGAAACAACAGCCACATTAGCAGCAGTGAAGACAGAGCCCTCTGGCTCCAGGCAGCAAGGTGGGAGGGGGCTCATTTATCAGGGCAGGCAAGCGAGAGAAATTACTGGAACAGTTTCCTATAAATTTGTCTTCAGGGACTAACTTCCATGTTAAAAAAAGAATCTGATTATGAGTGTCCTTGCTCAGGATCTAATTCCTGGCTCGTTTCAGGTTATATTGCACTACCTTGAGAGTATTCCCAGTCTGGTATTCCCAGAGGAGTCCAGATTCAATTTCTGAAACGCTGACACTAGGAGTTTGCCCCTTTTACGTCTAGACCTACAGGTTAATGTGTTTCTCGAACTTTAAAGCAGGCTAGTCTGCCTCAGCAGGTGTAGACCATGAACTCTGAATTTACTTTCAATCTTTACTTAGTGTATTGCAAAGTTCTGCTCCATCCATGCAAGCTCTCACTAATAAAACTAAAGCTTGCATGTGACACTAATATTACTCCAATGTTAACATCACTTAAAATCACAATGCTGATGCAAACAGCACCTAAAAACATTCTTTGACTAACTATATAATCTATATTGTTGTCTCTTATTGCTGCAGGCCCAGGTAAAGTAAACCTTTTCCCATGTGAGCAGATCAATCCAAATCAATGTCAATTGTTGCATGAACAAAACTTACTCGGACAACGAAGGATTTCTGAACATCCTTAGACTTCCACCCTGGAGACAGCAAACTCCAACACTACTCCAGGGAAGAGCCTAATGTGCAGGTGTAGGTGCAAGCCTGCCTCCAAGTATCTGCAGGAGTAAGGGTACCAGCAACACAAGCTCCTTTGGGGATGTCAGGGAACTTTTAAACAAGGGACACGATCAGCAGGTAACTGATCATCACCCTTCCAAGGTAGAGAAGCAAAACACATGCAGTTAAAGCCTTAGTGCAGTGCCGAATTTGACTACATGGTCCAACATGGACCAAAGCATCATTCCCTACCCAGCTCTATCTGCATCAGCTAGAAGGACCACCTCGAGAACCACATTTCTGCAGGCATTACTCATGGATCATTTCAGCACATTTAAAGGACAGAAATATGATAAGAGTGTGAAAAACTTGCTCTACCACTTACAATGTTTATTCTGTCTGGTGGGAGAGCTTTTTGACTGGGAACTTTAGTGTCTCTCTAGGATGACCATGTACTGCTTGTAAATCCTGATGCTGGTGTCTACAGTTCAGCTGCAGACAGACTCTCCAAACATAACTGGCTGAACCTGAAGGTTTGATACGAGGGACAAACACCTTGATCAGAAAAATTGTGTGAAAAATTGATTTTCTGGTTCATTAGTTAAACTGAAAAACTGAGAAACGTTTTGTGTTTTGAGTCAAACTGAAATAATGATGTTGGTTTTTTCTTCTCCAAATGAGGCTCTAGAAAAACAATTTCAAGTCTGTCTGGCTGAAGTACTTCAGTGGCATGAAAACAGAAAAGCTGCTGCTAAACAGCCAATCGGGAACTTTGCTGTTCAGAAAGCCTGAAACTCAGAACTATATAAAAGCACTGAGACTTCATCTCTTCAAAGCACCATGGGAAGAGGTGCTTCCTGAGGAGAGAGGAAAGGAAGAGGGAAGAGGAGAGACTATTTCAGTTGGAAGGGACCTTCAATGATCATTAAGTCCAACTGCCTGACCAATTCAAAACATGTTATTAAGGGCATTGCCCAAATGCTTCTTACACACTGACAGGCTTGGCTTCCTTTTATGATGACTTTAGGTGGCCAGTGACACACTCTTGTAAAAAAAGAATCCATGTAGTAGTTCATGTTCTTTTGACAAAGACAAAGACGTATTAATGTCACTGGATGTATGACTATGGGTACGGAGAAGGCATGAGGAGAGTACAAGGAAAGGGTAAACTAGTATTACTGGAGCAATAGCACTCGTCTCCCCTAGCTTTGGTCCTTGGTCAGTTTCTCACATCACCTGACTTCCCTGTCCTGGGTTGGTCAGTGGAGAGGGACAGGCAGGTCCCACCATGGCGATGCCAGAAGACAAATCACTGTAACAGTCCTGCTCTGGGCTGCTTCCCAGGGCACTTCACATCCCAGGCTGCTTTGATCTTTGAAACCAAAATATTTCACCATATTCACAGAGAAACAAACAATTTCTGATCTCTAAAATGTATCCTCTTCCAGCTGGCACTATTTACAGTGAAACCACATTTTCCATAAAATGAACTACTCATGTGAAACATTTCTTCCTATTCTTCCTATTCTTCTATACAGGCATTTTCTCTCCACTTCACAAGCAGCAGCAATATTCTTCCAAAGGACATATGTAAAAACCTATCATTTTCTAAAATCCAAAAATCAGAAATAAAACCGAGTTTCCTCTGTACAATGTAGTACATACGAGAACATATTAACCTCATGACAGAAATTTTAAAAAACTTCTGAGCTGTGTACTTTTGGGGTTTATTTGTAGTGTGGCTGATTTTTTTTTGGCACAGTGACAGGTTTCCTGCAAGATTACACAAAACTGACAACTTGGCTGTCTTCACAAGTGGATGCCACAGTAAGACACATCCATGGACACTAGGTGGCATATTTGTATTATATCTGTACAGGGGGGTATGGAGATTAACTGAAGTAGTATTGTCACTTAAAAACGTGCTAATCAAATAGTTTTCAAGAGTGAAGCATCATCTCTTTGAAAGAGAAAGCTTTAGCTTAAATACGTTGCAGTAGTTTCTTCTGGCATGATGTAGCATGAAATGCATTCCTGTTCAGTGATCAAAATAAACTGAAAATGGGGCTGCCTTACAGGACAGTTGCAATTCTGATTGTAATGGCTTGTAGTTGAGGATAATAACAGAAGAACTGAGGCTGGAAGAGACCTCTGCAGTTCATCCATTCAAACCTCCTGCTCAGAGCAGGGTTTAATGTCAAAATCTGGCCAGGATGCTCAGGGCATTTGTCCATCAGGTTTTGTCCCCTCTGGGTTGCTGTCCTGCTGCTCAGCCATGCTTGCAAACAAAACATTTTCCTTTTACCTAGAACTTCTTACGCTGCAATGTGTTGGCTCATTTTGGAGACACCCCCTCCACCTTCTCTCCTCTTAGCTGAGAATGCCTCAGGCCCAATGCGTGACTGCAAAGCATGTAATTAGGAAACGTGGGTTAAGCATGAATTTTCATGATGTGGTTACAAGGAAGGCCCACAAGATGTCAGCAGCTGTCCAGGTCCTGCCCCAGCAAGAGCAGTGCTGTGGGTACACAGCATCCTGGTGGGATGGCAGCCAACCTTCTTTAGGCCAGAACTTCACACTGTCCCATCTAGCGAGGTATCACAGGAGGAATACATAAAAACAAGGAGCTATCAAGAAGGAGAGAGAAAAATACAGGACAGTGAGGAAGAGAAGTCAGGACAACCACCACCATGTCCATCTGCCCTCAAGCAGCGGGTAAAGCCTTTGAACAGCTCTTTATTTCTAAATCCCCTTTTTCCGGGTCAGGCATTTCCCCCATGCAATTCCACGGGGGAGGAGAGGGCTAGGGGGTCATCTAATGGGAGCTGGACATTTCTGACTGCTCATGCTCAGACAATGACCCCTGCTCATCTCCTCTCTGAGGTCTTTGGCCACTCAGCACTGCTGTGCATGGCTCTGTGTCAGGCTCTGTGTCCTCCATCTAAGCAAGGAAAGCCTGAAATAGGAAAAATATGACACCTCAAATGCGGCTTGAGTTTCATTAATGGAAATACTTTAAGAGGCAAACAGGATGAGGAAGAGAAATACCTGCTTTTCCTGCTGTCAACATCCACAGTAAACAGAAGCTTTGATTTTCATGCCAGTTACAAAAAGGGCCACAACTAGTAACTCATTTTGTGATTATTTTTTCTCTGTGAAGTAGAGAAGCTGAAATATAGCAGTAGAAGCTTAAAAAAGTTTTAAAAATTAGTTAACTCACCAGGATCAGGGTCAAGGTTTGAAAAGCAGAAGTGAAAAAAACTAAAACTAGTAAGACAAAACATGGATTAGACCACTGAAACGTGAGGATGAAAGAGAGTGAGAAAAGCCAGAGACACCGTCGTCTGTCTCCTATAGAAATTGTCTGCCCTGAAACATCCATGTACTGCAGGACACCAAGTAAATGAACTACTGCAGGTTAATAGTACAATTAACATGCCTCTAAAATTAATGTGCATCTCAGCCCATAAAGCATTCAAGGGCATTTTGGTTAAGTGATGGAAAGGACAATGTTTTCTCTATTTTTATGGCAGTTCAACCCACATGGCACAGAAGAGGCTCCTTCCATTTTGCTGACAATACAACATTGATGTATTTTGCTGGCTGAACATGGTCCCCTTTGCATCACCAAGCTGTGCTAATGCTCACCTTAGTGCATGCCAAGATACCATGGGGCAGTAAAATCCCTCATTTCCTTATGTTCTGTGTTTCCAAGGGAAGAAAATGGTGGAGAAAATTCAAGAAATGTGAGATTCCAGCACATCAGCATGATTGGATTTACTGCAACGTGCTCAGGGGAGAAGGACATATGGAGATTCCAGCAGCAAGGACTCAGTTTTCTTGATGTGTCTGTATATTTGGTCACCCAAATACTCAGAGGCACCTCCCTCCTTACTCAAGGACAAGCCCACCACCATGTCATTGTTCAGCTGAGTTCCTTGATCTTGACAGTGTGGATGACTAAGACTATCCAAAGCATCAACAAAAGCAAAGCAACGGAGGCTTCACTCATGCACCAGCACAGACAACTGAAAAATAACACCAATGTAGTGCTTTTTCACAAAAAAATGCCATTCTTCCCTCCAGTAACTTGACAGAAGTGCGAAGGCTCTTAGCTGTTCACTGCATTGGGAAACATGAGAAGGGATTTTAACAAGTCTTCAGCGCCGTCCTGCTCCCTCTGACAGCAGCAGACATTCAAGCATCTTTACAAAGCGAACGCTAAGCTCTTTTGGCAAAAATCCCCAAAATGAGGGTTCTGGTCTTTATTTTCCTAATGTTTTAAGCAGAACGGAGAAGCCATGAAGAATGAGTTTTGCTGCCTAAGGACAATGCATTTGCTTAGCTATTGATTCCGAAGCTGTCCAAAAAGCGGCCACAAACTGAAGCTTCTGTGTAGTCTAACAGTGATGAGAGGCCAAGCATATCGTGTGTGGAGGGCAAATATGCAAACCATGAGCTCCAGGTACACACAGGACAACTACAAAGTACTGAAGCAAGAGGACTGAGAGGCCTCTCAGATTTCATGACACCTATTTTAAGTACAGAAAGACACAGACGGTTCACATTTTTCATCCAGAGATGTTTTCAGTGAAAAATGGGCCTTTTTTCAACCCGCCTTGTCTCCACACCCCAAACCTATCAAGAGCACTGTCGCTCTCTATTTTTCATGGAATCTTCTGCCGCATTTTACTGATTTGTGTTAGCATCTGATATACACAATACCCTGCTGGTATCTGGGTCACCCACTCCGAGAAGGGGAATCCCATTATTGTCTCTCCTCATACTTGAAATGAATGAATTTGTACAGTCAGCTCAGGTTTGGATTCAAATGCTGATATTACCATGACAAGCTGCCGCCACCCATGTGCAAAAGCACTACCAGCCTCTCACCCCAGCCAACGCAGAGGCAGGGCGATGACATCCCCCAGGGTATTTAGGAGCCCAGGGCACTGCCTCTTCATCATCGCTGCTGCCGCCTTTGAATACAGATGGAGCAGTGAGAATATTTATCATGTACTGGTTTTACCTAAAGGGATACACTACGTACCACCAGATCCTATCTGCTATGCAGACTGAGAAACAAGCAAACACCACCAACTGGGAAAGCTGGAAAACCTATAGAAGTCAAGAAAAAGTATTTCGCTTCCTCTGCTTCAGCTTCGGGTGAAGCCCAAAGCAAGCAAACAACAGTTCTTTCTCAAACACATGAAACTGTGCTCCCAAAGCCTACCTCTATGACCTGTGCTACTCCTCAATTGCCAAGAAGCACCTATTAGCAGGAACGCTTCTGCCTCACACCGTAGAGGTAGTCAATACTGAAGTAATTAAACAGAGAATAAATTGAGGAGTGCTGAACAGCGGAGTTATAGAACTGCTGTGTTCTGGACAAATGCCTCAGCCTGACTTAGTCCTGTGGACACAATTATGAATCTTCTTCTGCTACACCTCAGTGCATTCACAAGTGTGTTAATTAAACTATCAACTGCTGGGTGAAAAGAGAAAACATGTAAGTAATATTGAGATCTTAGAACCTCTGATTCCCACACCTTGATGAACTGCAAGTGTATTTTAAATCTTTAGTTCTCACTGAAGTTATGAAACCCTCAGTGCCTAAATAACCTTTCAACAGACCTAAAGGCGCTGGTGCATGTGCACACATGAAAAAAATAATCTAAATTAAATGATTACACTGAACTAGCTTAGCAACATTAAATATTCTTAGTTTTAAAGTGGCCACAAGTCAGTTTCTCTCCATAAGGTAAGCTGTACCAAAAGCAGGCACATCAATTCCTAGTGAATGTACAGTAAACTGATATCATGCAATAGAGTTAAAAACAAATTCTCAGATGAAAGTCACTATCTCTGAGTTGCTATTAATACTAAACTGTTTTTTCTAACACTTATAGAGGCCCATTTCAGTAGGCTTAATTGAGTCTTGGATAGGGAAAGTAACTAGAGGGTGAAGGCACACCCTTCAGTCTCAACCCCTTTTCCTCATCTATCTGTACCTTTGGAGTGATGGCAAGCAATTAATTGAAATTTGGGTAAGCTGCTTCCAAATTCACCCATCCATCATCATATCCATCTATGTGGAAAAACCCTCTTGCAGGTCCCTTTGCAGATGGGCTTGTTTCTGCTCAGCCTCACAGCCACTGCTGAGATGGGTACCAAGTTGCAAGCATCCTGTTTTCCTGGGACGCGCATCCTGGAAAGTTGTCATGGGATGAATGGCTGCATTAAGGACCTCCATGGTCCAAGGCTACATTGGAGGAACAAGATTGGCCTGGGAGCCGCATTTTGGCACTTGGCACCAGCCTTTCCTGGCGCAGGATAGCGTAGTTCAGAAGTGCATTCCAGGTATATGTACACATCTAGACCCCTGATATATAGATCTGATATACACACAGAAAAGCAAGAATTGACGATTTCTTGGGAACAACTAACAGTAACTTTCTCTTCTTCAAAATGTGGCAATTACTCATCTGGGGCTGGATCCTTCAAACCCTGCAGTGTGTATTGCTACAACGGGACTCTGCACATAAACCAAGCTATGCATATGTTGAAGACTCAATAGTCATATTGCCTACATAGTGCTGAGAAAGCTAATAATGCTAATAATAATAAAACCTTTTAAGATTATGTATTTATGGCTCCAGAACAGCAGAAAAGAGATGGTACTGCTGCAAGATAGTAAACTGATTTATTTTTTTTTAAAACATCTTTATGCATTTGTGTCAAAGCATCCAGGGTATATTTGGTATTAAGAAAGGCTGTGGAACTAAGTTGTTCTCCTCCCCTACCAGGAAAAGGTTTGCCTACTTTTCTCCTCATTATTCTTACCCTCTATTATACAGTAGGGTATTTTGTTACAGCAAAACATCAAGACACTGGTTTTATCCCCCTTGTCTTGTCACACAGCAGTCCTGATCAGCAAGTGCTGAGTGTCCTTCAGGAGCAGGCAGTAAATGTAAATTTAGCAAAGAGCACTTATCAAATATAAATACAGGATCTGGGCTCTCAGGATTATCTGATTTTCCCCTGCTGTAGAAAAATCCACATGAAAATGAAATTCTAAATTTATTTTGCAGCTGCCTGGTGACAAGATGTACACAGCCAGCAGTGTATAAGCTACTATCAATACACAAGTGCAATTTACTGGGATGTCAGGATGTGCAACCCCAGAAACATTGCTAAATCAGGGCTTATTTGTTTATTGGAAGCCTGAGCCTCTAAGGATGGGGATCCCAGAGTCATGCTGGTGCCCTGTCCCATGCTGCTCTGCCCACCAAGCCAGTATTTTTCCTGGCTGCCCAGCCTGAACCTCTCAAGCCACAACCTGGGGCTGTTTCCCCTCATTTTACCACCTGGCGAGGAGCTCAGCTCCATCATCTGTGTTACCCCCTCCAGGTGGCAATGAAAATTCCCCCCTAAGCTCCCTGCCTGGCTGAACAAGCAATTTAATTTTTTTCCTTTGGTGTACTTTTCTGTCTCTCCCTTACTCCATACTGCCTTTGCCTAAAGCATTGTTCTTAAATTAATTATCAAGGAGCTTTACACTACAGAAGAACATCATTTGGGGCTTCCATCGGGACTTGTGGCTTTTTCCTCTGCAGCCCAGGAGCACGAAGGCACGGTCCCTGCAAGCCCCATGACTCACGTTCTTCTGGAACATTTGTACAAGTTTTATAAATATAACTCTTTTTCTTTGTAGCTCTATTACTGAATATTTGGATTTCCAGCACTCTGTTCATGCACACTCCCCAGCCATGTCTGCCTCCCAGGACAGCCACTATTGGTCTTACTTCATTAAGATGACATGCAATTAAAATTAGGTTAGGAAATTCAAAGGTGACTTTGCACGGTACCTTCATAGGCGCGAGCTGGATGGGAGTGATGCATGAGGGATCGACCATAGGCTTTGGCCTGTTGGCTGTGTCCGCCAGCAAGCTGTGCCACTGCTGAGGCAATCCCGTGAACTTCTGCTCCCGGGGGTCAAAGCCAGTGTGAACCCGATGCTCGAAGTTAGAGGGCCCAGAAATTTCAAGCCTTTTCTTCTTCTTTCCGAACATGGTGGAAAAATCTGGATAAGTCATAGGGAAATATAAAGAAAAGGAAATAAAGTCTTTATGCTTTGTTACAACCTGTAGCCATTGCCTCTACTGTATGGATAATCTGATAAATGTTCTTAGCAAAATACCTATATTAATCTTACTCCACATATAACACCTTTGAGATCTATGCAAGGAAAGCACTTACCTGATCTCCTCTCACAGGTTATGATATTTTACGAAATTAACCCAGTCTCTAATTTAGATATTTTCATGAAACAAGGAAATTACTCTATTCCCAGAAGAGAAAGCCCCAGGTCCCACTTACTACTCCTCTCTCCACTATCTGCCTGTGTTGCAAGAGTGTCCATCAAAAGCTGGCAGCCCTGCATTCTCCCAGCTGCAGCAGTGCAGGGCTGTGCTCAGAGGACAGTATATGGTGTGAGTGGCGAGCTGTGCCCCAACATTGGTACAAGAGCACAGGCATACACAGCTCTGCATCTTAAATCTATACACCAGATCTTGGTGAAAGGACAGCCCATCCCAGACAAGAGCCTGGCACTGCTGTGTTCCTATCTAGATCACACCCAACAGCAGTGGAAGGGGGATTTATTCTTTTTCAACAATGCAAACTGACAGAGAGCTCAGATGTAATTCCAACCTGGTCTAAGGATGTTCATCCACATTCATAAAGGGTCCTGCTTACAAACAATATGAGGTATCAGCTGCTGTTCTCATCACATTTACATGACATGATTTCTCCTTCTGGAGAGAAATGCTGTGCTGGGTGAGCACCTGGGTTTATGCCCTGGTCGGTGGAGCTCACTGGCTCCTGGCCAGCAAACTCTGGTAGGATTCATTACATCAATGGCCCTACTCCTGTTGAGGTCCAGGAAGAAGAGATCAGCTCCTTTGGTCTTTGTGCAGGTGATGAGAAGAGAGAGGAATCCTGCCAATGTTGTGCAACCAAGAAACTGGAGGCTGTTGGAGGAAAGGTGACCTCCCAAGCTTGTACATCACCAGAGAGAGCTGGGTTGACCTAACCGCCTGGTAAAGCTGGTATTCTACAGAAAGTGAGTATTTTGGTCAACTCTTCAGTTGTTATTTCCTGACAAGAGTGGGTTGGTTTGCCTTCCTCCTTTCTGCCTTGCCCCTCCTGAGGAGCCTGAGGAAGGCAACAGGAGGGTTTGTAGGTAACACAGGGAGCACAGGATAGAGCTGGGACAAGAGAGGTTTCAGAAGCAAAGTGAAAGAAGGCATGAACTGCAAACTGAAAGGGATGAAGGTACCTGCTCACTGCATTAACCCAAGGGTTTGGTGGGTCTCACTTTACAACAAAGTGGAGCCTAACAGCTATACTGAGGCAAGTTCAGAACTGGCTTTCTGAAGGACTCCATAAACCTGCTGTGTAAGTCAAGGAGAAATTCCTAGTTGCAGGGAAATAGGTAGAGGTCCTATTGCTTTTTAGTGAAATTCTGTCTTGTCCTGTCCTGTCCTGTCCTGGAAAAGTTCTCTGCCTGCTTTCTGCTGTCTCAAAACAATCCTCCAATTTAATCTCATGGTCTTTTCAAGCAGGGCTCAGTAAGACCTTGAGCAGCATCTTGCTGAAATAGCAGCTGGGGGAGGAGGCCAGCAGCTCCTACCTTTTCTATCACTGGAGAGACTCAGCTGTAAAGATGCTGCCCTGACTCTATGATTCAGGAGGCGGAGTGGAGAAGCTCAGGGAAAAAATACAGCTGCATTCCTGCTGCTGCTGCAAAAAAAGATGGGATGATAAATCAGGTATTTATTCCACCCTCGTTCCCTTTACTAGTTTATTTAAAGATCAGGTCCATTATTTGAAAATTGATTGCTGGCTGCTTTATGAGTCCCCTCTGTGTGTTTGCAGGTGGTTATGTCTGCTTTGTGTGTATTTTCATTAAGTGGAGCAGACCTGTTCCTCTTGGCCTTCCTTCACGGGTCTCATCTTCCACAACTTTGCTCTCCTTCTCTGAACTCCTTCCAAATCTCCTGCCCTTTTGACAGTCCCCTCTCCATCTCTATTAACTCTACTATCTTCCTAACCTGAAAACTCTTGTGGTCACCATGGTATCTAGCCCTTTTTCCACTTCCAACATTGTGATCTTCTTATTTTTAGTGTCAGTGACACATTGGGTACCTTGTGGCACTTGCAGAGGTGTTTCGAGCCTAAGCCAAAGCTGTTGTGGATGGTTGCTGGTCAAAGATTATTTCTTCTCAAGGCTCAAATGGAAGCAGCCAGCAGTTCAGGCAGTAGCTCATATTCACCACTCACTCACAAGACTCCACAAATCACAGCCAGCTGCAGATCAATGGCACAGAATTGATTTCATTCATCCTCTGGGATGTGATTCTACAAGGCCTGTTGGAGTCACATTTTGAGCCATCAGCTCTAGACAGGTACTTCTTCATCTGATCAGTGCTAGTATTTGCAGGGTTTTCTGCTGGACTTATACCCTAACGCAGCTGCTAGATGCTTGAAGTCCTCTGAAGCCCCCAAAACCATCAGATAAATAAAAGCACGTCAACTGGCATACGGTATATTGCCTTTTTAAAAATACACAGCAGATTAATTCAACAAGATAATACTTTTTTTTTTTTTAATTGCTCTTTGATACATTGCACTCTCTTGTTTTAATACCATTGCAGATAGAAGCAAATGTGAAGTTTAGCCCAGTGGGACCTTCACTTTCTCAGGAGAATATTTTAGTCTCAAACCTGATGCCAAGGCCATGTTTTTGCATGGGTATGGTGTCTGAGGCCTAGGCAGCACGACTTGCTCCCCTCTTTTGACTGCAGCTCATGCTTACATCAGCTTAAATCGACCGTGAAGCTACAGCAGGAGAGACAGGGAGTAATAGTGGCATCTCACACAGGAAGGGACAGATTCAGCCATGCAGGCAAATGTACAAATGCTGTGCATCTTCGCAGCCAGGGAATATCCCATGTGGGGTTGTGACTGTGCAAGATGACTGGGAAACCTGACTGACAGTGGTCTCATCCCTGTGGGAGCAGAGTAGGACATCCCCTGTGGCCACCTGGCCCAGCTCTGCAGTCGCTGCTGCGGAACGGACCAAAGCCTCAACTGGCTCTTAAGGATATCAATAACAATGCTGTACACTGCGGCCCTGCTTTGGCCTCTATCACACTGCAAAGCAAAGCTGACATCTCCTTATTAAGTTCCCTCTAAATAACTGTAATTGATACACACAGCAATCACAAGGAAACTTCATTTCCCCTGATTTCCCAAAGAATGGGAATGATGCTTCTTGTTTTCCTTAGCTGTCTCAAGATGCAGGTTTGGGGCTACCAAGCCAGTGAAACCTCCTGCTCCTGGTTTGTGATTGCCCTGGTTCAGTCCCTAGCAAGGTGCTTCTTAGACCTCAAAAAGAAGAAATTATTTAATCTCTTTGCCATAGCTTTATTGATACAATACAAAAAAAGAAAGCATTTCTCACTTAATCATTGTGGAAGTAGAAAACATCCCAGAAAGATGAATAAATGAGAAAGGTACCTTCTATTTGTAAAACAGTTTGATAAGCCTTTGAGTTAAGTATTTTGAAGAGAAATCATGGACCTCTCCAGCTCCCTAGGATGCCAGGTAGTGTGTATACAACTTAAATGTTATGAAATTTCTATCAAGAGCACAGAAGGCATATTAATATAAAAGTTCATTCAGGCACCTACCCATTCTCTGTCATGCAAGACAGCAAGCCTATCAACAAGAAACTCTAATTTCCTAATGGGATTAGTTAGGAAAACACTCCCACAGACAATGGGGCAATTGCCCACATTTAGTGGAGACAAAGGGAGGTAAGTGGCTGTAGGGCTGCCTGTGTGGCATCCTCACCCGACCCTCCCAGTGCCAGGGCACTCACCCTTCACTTAATTCCTCCTGACAGTCTCCAATATACTCCTGACCAAGCCAGGTCTCTCAGCAAATGCTGTCTCTCTCAGTCCAGCTCCTCCTGTGCTTGTCCCTGCAGAATGAAAGGAAATGAGGTATCATACGCCTTGTTTTGTTGCTATTTTTGTGGGGATGAGCAGAACCAGGATGCCTGTCCTCTACTTGCATGTCCTTTTCCAGTGAATAGTCTGGCTGATAACACCACCACATTCATTGCACAAGGTGATACTCAACACGAGGGGGCTGGAGGAATCTGTCCTAACAACAGTTACCATTGATAGCAGTGGGTTTAACGATACAACATTATGTGGCTTCAGTTGGGTATTTCTGTAGAAAGACTTCACTTATCCTTATGCTGAAATAATGCAGCGCATTCATTTTGTCTTTATAAATGGGAGGTTTGAAGGAGTTAGTCCTACAGCTGCAACAAACAAAATTTAGCGAGCATGGTGGCACAGGACCAAAAGCAAGTCTGTTCTTCAACAGGAGAGCCAGAAGGGAAATCTGTATACGGCTCAGGGCTGCAATGCTGAGGGGCTCCTTCAATCCATGGTTCCGTGGTGGCACAGGAGTAAAGACAGCAGACTTTCTTTACCAAAGTCATGATGGGAAAAATACAGACAAGACTGGTGAGGCTACAACCGGAATACTGCATCCAGTTCTGGGTTCCCCAGTTCAAGAGAGACAGGGAACTACTGGAGAGAGTCCAGCGCAAGGCAACAAAGATGATTAAGGGATTAGAACATCTCTCCCATGAGGAAAGCTGAGAGAGCTGTGACTTTTCAGCCTGGAGAAGGCTGAGGGGAGAGCATAATAATGCTTCTAAGTATCTGAAGGGTGGGTTGAAGAAGGCTGGAGCTGGACTGGAGTGGTTCCCAGTGGCAGGCTGAGGGTCAATGCACACAAGTTGGAACATAGGAAGATCCATTCAAATATGAGAAAAAAACTTCTTTATGATGAGAGTGACAGAGCAGTGGAACAGGCTGCCCAGGGAGTTGTGGAGTTCCCTTCTCTGGAGATATTCAAGACCTGCCTGGATGCAGTCCCGAGTGATGTGCTCTGGGCAATCCTGCTTTAGCAGGGGAGTTGGACTAGATGATCTCTAGAGATCCTCTCCAACTCTGACAATTCTGTAATTCCATTAAATTTACTGGAGGAAAATACAATACTGGTGGGGAAAATCAGACTATGGTACCGCCTCTTCTGCCAAAGCTGGCTGAGTAACCCACATCAGTGCTGGTCCCAGCTGCACCACTGGGGAATGGGGAAGGATTAGGGATAGGAGGAGAAACATCATGAACTGTGCTCTGTAGATACAGCTACCCAAAACATTTTAAAATGGCAGTATTCATGTTACTCAAGCTTCTGCCCAAGAAAGGATCACCACCAGCTCTGCTAGTGACTGCTGAACAGTCATAACACAGCTCCATCCAGCTGCTGCTGGAACTAAGGCAATGCTGAAAGGGTGCTATTGGGAGCAATCACTGCATCTTACACTTAATGCTGTTTGCTGTAGCGCCTAACAAATCGAATTACATGCTAATCAGCACACCCTGCCTGTTAGATCTTTGCCAGACTTCGCTCTTTTCATTTCACTCCTTCCTATGCACAAGAGTAGTTCACTGAGCACCAGTGTCACAGACTCCTGGACTAGTCCAAACCTCATGCATGACCACCGATAATAGACCAGGTCCCCACATGCACAGAAAATTCCCTGTGACCAAGATACTGCCCACGCAAGGTGTGAGACATGGAACAGCAAAGGAAACCCACTCTCAGTTACTGCACCATCATCCTGCTGCCTCTCAGTCATAAATGAAGGTATTTTTCCAGCAAGAAGTATCCTACAGTGCTACCCTGGAGTGAGAAGGTGGCAGCATTATTTTCAATCCTGCCATGAGGGTGTCTGTGCTCAGGGCATCGTTTCCAGCAACAGCCTTCCCATGAAAAGATAAAACCTTGCTCAGATCCTATCTCTTGAGTTCATGTTTGGAGGTGGCAGGTTACTCTGTCTGTTCAGTGTCATACACTTGACCCCATCTGGGGTTTTGGTGGATTGTCTCTCCACTGTATGTGACATCAGAGGACACTCAGGGGGACTGAAGAACTGAAAAGCTTAAAGTCCAGATTTATGTAAATAGTCTCAAAGAACAAATTTTTGCACTTACAGCATCTAAAACCAGAGACAGAATGAAAGGAAGAAAGTATGTCTTCATCCCAGAGTTAATCATATTCTGCATCTTTTACCATCCTAAGTACGAGCAAGGTAGTCAAGCCACAAAATTTGAGAGAAGTCTACTTGACTCTACCTGACTTAGAGAGTGCCAAACCTGTTCCCAATGCAGAAGATGGAGCCACTTTTTCTTCCCCTCCCAGTAGCTATTATTTTAGGTTAAAAACTAGGGAAAATGGAACATCTTTTTTTTTTGTTTGTAATCTGGAAAGCTACCAAGGAGTCCCAAATGCATCTGCAAAGCACTGACAATGGCACTTGCCATTCCACAGACTCACACTGAGCAAAGGTCTGTGAAATTTTGCCATATGTAAAAACACAATAACCTGATAAAGTTAGTGACTAGAATAATGAAGTGAGAGGGGTATTTTTACTTAAAAAATGGAGCTTTTTATGATCATGTACCATAGCTACATAAGCCCAATTTATTTATTTTTATTATAGTATTTCAGCAGCCAGATGTTGTCTCCCACTAACCCAAGGAACCAATGTGTTCCCAACAGCAGCATAACCCTGAGCTGCCCTGGGTAGCCTGCAAGTATTTCTTATGCACACCCATCTGCTGTTCCAGCCCATGGCTAGGATGCAAATATTCCCTTAGGAGGGGTTCAGTCTTCATTGTCTACCTCAGCTCAGCAATATATTTGCTTTTTACACAGCCAGCAGTAAGTTAATTTCCAATTAGGAAGCCCACACCACGTTAAGTCCCTCAGCCTGTATTTTTTCTGGAGGGATTCCCTGTGGTTCCTTTGCTGAGCACAAAGCAACAGAGTCCTTTCCTCTCGGGAGGTGCAGGCTATTAGCATCTGGAAATTGCCTTTGCACACACAGAGTGTCATCTGCAAGCCCTTAGCAGAGAGCAGCAGTGAGGGCTCAAACCCCACCAGTGCCCTGGGAAAAGGCACATTTTCCCCCAAGGCAGACCCACAGCCAAAAAATGTTAATAAAATGCTTCGTTTTTAGGAAGTTTTAAGAAAACTACTGTTAGAAACACAGATTGCAAAAGGGGAGATGGGTGCAGGTCGCTTCCCTTCGATAATTTTTACTTACTAATAATAGTTTTCTGCAGCACAAGGACCTCAATTATTCCACTCCAGAGCAAACAAAACACAGTAATACATCATTAGCTTCACCAGCTTCTGTTCCTGTGCTCTGATTAATTGTAACCTTTCCCGATATTTGATCGTAAATGAAAGAGTATGAATTGAGAAGCACAAATTAAATTAATGTGTCAAGCCAGCTTGCATAGCCAGTACTCCAGATAAATAGGAACTGGGCTGATACTCAATTTCAAGGAGAAAGGAAATGTCTGGTATGGACTAATGGCAGCATAAATCGCTAAGAAATACTCCGGAAACGACAGGTAAAAATGACGTTGGCTCTCCTCCAGCTCACACTGCTGCAAGTCCCTACCGCTGAGGCAAATAGAAGGAGACCAACATGTATCTGTGTATCATTATAGCCATAAAAATGAGGAAAATTAATTACTTTTTTTTTTTTTAACAAGGAATACCAACAGCAATAGTTTTGTGTTTCCTTTTAGTTTGCTTTAAGGATGGTTCTAAGTTTCTCAGTGGGGACCCTCTCCTGCTGCCTGCTATCAGAGCATGAGTTACCTTTGAAAAAGAAAAAAAAAAGTGCCTTGATTGCGTCTTTTAGAAGAACATACCTCCATTCTTCTATTTTTAACTGAAAATACAGAGAAAACTACCCATCTTTCAGGACATGAAACAAGAAGCAATACCTGGAAAAGCAGAGCAGACTGAATGAGAAGCCAATAAAGTTAATGGAAAGGCTCTTAAAAACTGCACTGGTTTCAAGTCAGGACTGACACACCACTGACTCTGGAACAAAGGAGAAATCCCATTTGACTTCCCAGATAAGATACTCCTAAATACTTCCCTAACTCCCAGAGGATCTTTGGAAGTACAGGATGGGGATGAATAGGGAACTGGGTGGCAGCTGCCTGCAGAGAATGTTCAAACCACAGGTTGGTGGGTCCCGGGGTCACGTCTTGTATTCATTAATTCGTTTATCTAGAGAGAGATTTCATTATTTCTTTAGACACAAACAGTTTCAGATCTCATGAGAGGCTATTGTTTCTTTTGTCAGGTGGATGGATGACACCCAATGCAGGAGAACACTGGGTTGGTTCATCTACCTAATTAGAGACCCGGATTCCCGTGACCCATGCTTAATCCTCTGCTCTTCTTGATTATGATTTGAGCATTTCAATTTTGGAACAATAAAATAAACCCTTAGAAAATGTTCTGACATACCTAGTGATGAATTAACATTGCTATTTTAAACACCAATTCTCTGATGGCAACAAAAAGGATCTACAAATCCCCAGTGGACCAAGTCAGCTAATACAGCCTAAATTTTCATAGTCCTCTCTTACTGTGCTGCTAAGCTCCTCTGCCTGTAAATAGTGTCACTGATAAAAATTAATCACCTGTGACAATACAGTTTTTCCAGACCAATTCTATCTATTTTAATTCAAAGAAAGTATAGAAATACCATTGTCGATGCAAGTTCACATGGGTTTTAGGGACAAAAAAGCTTGACGGTCAGTAGGATTCACTTTATTCCCATAGATTTTCAAGGTGCCTTATATTTTTTGAGATAGGACAGACTTGTAAGTCATTTAAACACTACTAAAGTACATAGAAATGTATTTAATCATGGAATAATATATAATGATGGCCTAGACCACAACTGACAAGTTAAAAAACACCGTATTTCTCAAAGCCTCTCATTTACCCTACAGCATTCTCCTTATTTCAACCTTAGGTCAAATCAGCCAATTTCTCCAAGTTCCTGTGTCACTGCACAATATAATAAAAATACATTTAAACAATTCTAAGCTGTCCAGGACTTGTCAATGTCCATGTTTCTTTTCAATCTCACAACACCTCGTTTATGGTTGAAAATGACTTCCTTCGTCACAACACAGCAGGGTGTCTCTTGATAGCCAGCCCATGAGACACATCTTACAGAAACATGCAATGGAACAAAAGACAGAAAAAAACAGTAACATAAGGCAACACATGCTTCTAGAGAAATAGTAAAAGTCAGTACAGAGTGGCCAAACTAGGATTGATGTACTCCAGGGACCAATTCTCATTCTTCTTATTGAAAGCTACTCTTGTATGAGGACTCATTTCCACACACTGACTGACATGTGCTTTCCTCATTTAGAAGCCTTGTGATTCCCAGTGGATTTGAATGCTCAGTAATTTTCAGCTGAGTAGCTTAAACGCATGTATTGTAGTCAGTCACTCTCTATTATCTTATGCACATGCACATATATATAGCAGCGTAGAGACAGAGGTTCCTGCAGTGAATTAGTCTGCAACAGCTCTGGGCAGATTAAAGAGGGGAAAAAAAAAAGCCCAAACTCCACCAATCCCTGGAGGTAACACAAATAATTTCTATCCCTAGCAATTGAAATGATTCCAGATTTGCAAGAGCAAATAGTCCCATGGATGTCCAGCTTCAGATAATTAATAGCATTAACTTTGTAGGAAATACTGGACAGCCACAGGGAGAGGGTATTAAACAGGGCACCCATTAAATGAGACACCCCAAATCTCCAGCTACTTCTGAAACTTCAAAGCAGTCGTAATATTTTTTATGAGTTGATATTATTGGTAGTATTTTCAACTATAGAGTTTTATACTATAAAGGATGTTGGTACTCTCTATGTCTGAAGCAGATACTTTATGTTTTGACTTAGGAAAAAAATAATCAATAAAAGCAAATGCATTCAAGAATGAAAGTGATGATATGCCAGTAGAGAAGACAGAGTGAGCACAGCAAAGCCTGCAGAAAATATGAAAAACAGAGCCGTGAAACAATATTACTTAATTTGGAATATTAGTACTAGTAAATACCAACATTTCTATCGGGTTGGGGTGACTGTAGGATAAGAACTGCAGGGATATGACATCATACATCTGTCAAGAGAAAGGACTGAGAAAAGTGGTTGAGAAGCCCTTGGAAAATTATTCTGGTTTATCATGTACCAGGTTATCCGGTCTCTGCATTTTGGGCCACATCCTCACTGGCAAAGCCTCAGCGAACAAAGCCTGGCACCAACCCGCAGCACAGCAAAGGGGGCACTTGGGCATTAAAATTTGTTTTATTTTTGGTTTTGCATGTATAACTTTATTTTTAATTCTCTGAAACTGAGTTTCCTTCACAACACTTGATGGTGGTTACAAAGCTGGCATTACACACCAATGACCGAAGCGTGTTAGGCTGTGGTAGGGCATTTTTACAATTCCCAGGAAAGAGTAATCCCAAGGACCACACTGCTCTCACAAATACCCTGTATTTGCTACTCATGTGTCCTGATAATTTGTAAAAAATAGCTTTTCCTTCAAAAAAAACCCCATGCAAAACAGTTTCTAGATCTCAAAATCAATTTATCTTGTGCTGCTTACAACCCTGAATATACCAAAACTGCCTCAAGGGCTGTGTGAGTGTGCCTGCCCCAACACAGGTTATTTTGCAGCACCCAGCAAGGGCTACGGGACAGGCAGTGACTGGCACAAATGGGACTGGGGAGACACACATGCCTGTGACAGCATCACGTGTCACCAAGACACAATAATAAGATGGGGGCTCTGCAGGCAACATCCTGCCATAAATCCTCACTGGTATGTTCACATTCAATGCACTGGGATTTTTCCATAATAATATAAATTGCATTTCTTATTTTACTTCTAAAAAAATAGAGACTGTGCTGGCTCTCAGGAATTGCTCTATTACCCTAACATTTGTAATAAAGATTGCTTTCCAATGAATGATCAACAGAAACAAATGCTTCCTAATGCATTATTAATGAGCAAGCCTCTGATAAGAATATTCCTTAGGATGAAACACATCTTCTGACCTGTGAGTGTTTTTCAAAAAATGCAACAAAATCAGATTATTTTATATGCCAAAGTATCTTTAAAATGCAAATAAACATGTCTATGAATTACCATATCCACAGCAAGCACCTGGAAGATGAAAATCACGCTTGTTCTTGCAATCACTGTGTGTTTCCTACCTTGATATCAGGTTTTTCTCTGTGTGACATATAACTCAAGGAAAAATATTTCTGCAGTCTACAAACTGCAAATGTATAGATCCTTCTTTAAATTTTTATTCCTTACATATTTTCTTGTCTTTTTCTCCCTCCGCATTGTGCCAAAAAATGGTTTGAAAATAATAGATAATAGGATAAGAGTTTGAGTTGCTGTCATGCAATACTCTGCTTCCATAATAAAAATGAGAACTGATCCCTGAAAGAGTTTGCTAGAGCTTGCTATTTATTACAACCTTCAGAATGCATACCATAAACTCTTTATGCAGAACACTGGATGCTTATATAGAGATGCCTGCTCAGTCCTCCTCCCCTCAAGACCACCCACAACAATCAATAATTACAACCAAGTGATTCCTCAGTGCTGATTTTTCAGATGTAAAGGACCTTGCCATGCAGATTTTGTGTTTTGCCATCTCCAAATTTTGGAAGTGATGGGTCTCACCTGCTCTGTGTTTCAATGGGAGATGAAGGTTGTGGGGAGAACAGAGACCCTTTATGCTGCATCTATGTTACAAACGTGAAAAGTTTGAGACTGGTCACAGAGAAGCAAATGAAAACCATAATATAATGTAATCTGAATGAAAAATCCCAAAGGAGCTTCCAGAGGCTTCAGTGAGAAAACATCAGTAATCTGCAAGAGAAGGCAAGATCTTCTGCAAGTATTTTCTGAGAAGTCTTTTTTAATGCACAAGGTGAGGTGCTGAGCCTGTGCAGAGCTGAAGAACTTAGACATCATCTCTCAGGAACCAACAACCCATGGCTGATATCCTGTCTGGGAAAATGTTGCTGATGCCCCACCAGACCCAGAGCCCTCTTTTTAAATCCCAGTAAAACACAAATTTAGCATATTTGCATCTGGGATTACAGGTCTTGACGTTTCAGCAGCAAAAGTATACCATCAGTTAGAAAATAATAATAAAAAAAAGACATGTCTGCATGCTGACTCTGGTTGCATTCACTACTGTTTCCAGGGGTGGGGACCTTCAATAATTGATTAATTCATTCCTTCCTTACTTTGTTAAGGAACAACTCCAACAAAGCTGCTGATACAACTGGGAAATCAGAAGATGAGCAGGGAAAGTGACTGAGAAAAAATGCATTAAGGAAACGAGCACAGTTATGCTGGGTGGTAGGGGTAAGAGTTAGCACTTAGTTAAAAAGGGACTGCAAAATTTGCTGGCTGAGATAAGAAATAACTGTACAGAAGGAGTTGAGACCCTAATGGAAGTATTTTCTTACTGAAACAAAATTACTGTTTCTCGTCAAATAAAATGCATTGTCCTACCAAACCTTTCATCTAATTTTCACCATTCTCCTTTAGCGCTTATATATGAAATAACATAAAACTCAAAAGCTATTTAAGTTAAGAAAACCCAAAAGTCAGCTTAAGTTTTTCCTCAAATTTTCAGACATATAATTCAATACATGGCATGATATTTTTTGTTTTCAGCCAATCCGAAAAGTGTCTGTGCTCTGCATGGGCATCAGAGGGAACTTACTGCATGCTTCATGGGGCAATATAAAGCTTTTAGAAACATGATTTTAAGATGGTCACGATACTCAAATTATCAGAGACTTTGCAACTGAATGACAGTGACCTCTTTGCAACACCCCCCAGAGTCAGTCTCTGCACTCCCTGCACGCTGCCGATTCTGCCTTCGGCTGCACCTGAGCATCCAGCCCAGCACGTGCGATCATGTGCAGTGCCCAGCCTTGCGTCCGGCCACACTGACAACCCAGCCTTTCTAAATTATTTCCAGCTTCCTCGGGAAACAGGCAGGAAGATGTCCTGAATGGCTTCTAAAATGATTATGCAAAGCGCAGTGGGCTGCATAATACCTTTTCCAGTAAAACTTCCTTTTAGCACTCCGATGTAATCAAACGTGTTATTGTAACTATTCTTATTCCTTATTACGTGGAGGCCGAATATTTTAAATGGAAATAACAGCATCTCGTCCCCCCATGTTTCTTACTTGTGGCATGTCCTTGAAGGTAACCAATGCTCAGGATGCCAAAAGCTGAAGTCTCAGCTCGCCCACATATGAGATGTGATATGAATAAATCAGTGCAAAATCCATGTGAGCTGCTTCTCTCTTGCTAGCAGGGGCTCAAGTTGGAAAAGCTTTATCTGCAGCGGAGCTGCCATGCAGCCTTTAACTACCTGTGCTGCCATTTAAACCTATCAAACTGGGGAAGTGTGGGCTAGATGAGGGGGCAGTGAGGTGGACTGGGAACTGGCTGTGTGACAGGATTCAGGTAGTTGTAATTAATGGAGCAGGATCACATTGGAGGGCTGTAACCAGTGGTGTCCCCCCAGGGTCAATACTCAGTCCAGTCTTGTTCAACATATTCATCAACAACCTGCACGAGGGTACACAGTGTAATCTCAGCAAGTTCACTGATGATACCAAACTGGCCAACGCTGCAAGGGACGTGCCATCATCCAGTGTGACTTGGACAAGCTGGAGAGCTGGGCAGAGAAGAACCTACTGAGGTTCAACAAGGGCAAGTGTAGGGTCCTGCACCTGGGGAGGAAGAATGCCAGGCACCAATATAGGTCAGGGGTCGACCTGCTGGAAATCACTTTTAAGGAGAAGGATCTGGCAGTCCTGATAGATAGAAGATTATCCGTGAGCCAGCAATGTGCCCTTGTCAACAAGAAAGAGGGCAAATGGAATCCTGAGTTGCATAGGGAAGAGTGTGGCCAGTAGGTTGAGGGAGATCATTCTTCCCCTCTACTCTGCACTGGTGAGGCCACAACTAGAATACTGCATCCAGTTCTGGGTTCCCCTGGAGAGAATCCAGCGTAGGGCAACAGAGATGATTAAGGGATTGGAGCATCTCCCTTAGGAGGAAAGGCTGAGAGAGCTGGGACTCTTCAGCCTGGAGAAGGCTGAGGGGAAACTTTAATAATGCTTGTAAGTATCTGAAGGGTGGGTTGAAGGAGGATGGAGCTGGAAGTGGTTCCAGTGTTCAGTGGTTCCCAGTGGCAGGATGAGTGGTAACAGACACAAGCTGGAATATAGGAAGTTTTATTCAAAACTTCTTCACGATGAGGGTGACAGCACTGGAACAGGCTGCCCAGGGAGGTTATGGAGCCCCCTTCTCTGGAGATTTTCAAGCCCCACCTGTATGCAGTCCTGAGTAATGTGCTCTGGGCAATCCTGCTTTAGCAGGGGAGTTGGACTAGATGGATCTCTAGAGGTTCCTTCTGACTCTGATGATTCTGTGATTCAGTAGCAGCTCTCTGACCCTAGAAATATCTGCTTCTCTATTCTCTCTAGTGATAGCAGGGTGGGAAAAATAACCCTAAATGGTGACAGCACAGTCCAAAGCAGGGGAGGGGTGGAATGCAGTTTACCCTTTTGAACAAGGGGATTTTCTATTCCCCTCTTTGTAACACAGGCTAGAGGAGAGGTTGCTTCTCTCCCTCCCATGTCTCAACAGAAACCAAAGTCTCAGCAACTTAAACAGCCTCTTCACCCCTGTTTTCTGAGATAATGGTTTGTACAGCTGGGCAAAGACTGACCTGCACATTATGTGCTCTGAATCTAGCGAAGTTTGTGTTCCTCAGAAAAGGAAAAATAGAAATTTCCAAGTTGGCAAAATCTCTGAGCCACTATTTGTAAATGAATTCTAATTTAATTACCAATACATGTATTTTTTTGGCTACCCAATCTTAAAAGAGTATACTCCCGCTGGGATGAAGCAATCACACTATTTAACATGCAAAATCATCACTTGCCTATCAGCTTATTCATAGGTAGTTTTCTAACTCAGAGGAAAAGGTGAGTTACAGAGAAAGCAGAAGAGCAATAATCTGAATGCGAGCAGCTGAAACGCTCCACCAAACTCTACTCCAGGAAACATACAAAAAGATTCCCCCCCCGCCTTTGTCCCCCCACGAGAGCTTTCCAGTGCTGCTGACATCCATCACATGTGCAGAGGCAAATGCTTCCACACTTGGTAATAATAAGAGCAAAGAAATTACTGACTGGGGGAGGAACAACTCCGTGGTTTTTTCCTCTTGGCTAAAGGCGCACTTAAATCTGAACAGCGCGTGAAATAATAGCTTCCTCCTTTATTTCCACCTTCTGAGCAGAGCCAGGATTCCCTGCAGCTCTTCCACGTCACCTGTTTGTCTTTGGCTCTCAGTTTTGCCATGCTCTTGCTCCCTGTGCCAAGCTAGGGCTGGCTAATGAAGGACTACTTCCACCAGGTCCTGCCTATCCTTCCCTGCACCACTCCTCCTTTACCTATTTATGCAAAATAATCTTCCAAATTCTCTCCAAACTTCATCTCAAACCCAACTTCATCGCCAGCTATTACTCCGTCCTTACCCTGTCACCTTGGGTTATCAAGAACAAAGTTACTTCTCACTCACTTTTTGACTCCCAAGGTTTGCTGAAAAATAGTATGAGACCAAAGAACTGCCCTTGTCAGTACAGCTTCTCATGGCAGAGCTGAAAAGGATTTTCCTTAACATCATCATGCACTGAAATTAATAAATACCCAACAAGGCAATACAGAGGCAAACTTGGGCACTGCAGGGACTAGGTAGGAAATACACACAAATTATTGTTAGAAGGACACAGAGTAAAGGCAAAAACAAATGTAAAAGATGCTAGCAGATACCTAATATCAGGACAGAATATTAATAAATTATTAACATGGCAGGTTTCAGGACAGGTGTTTATCCATTCTGGATCTCTATAAAATCAGCTTACAAAAATCCAAGACATTAAGCCTTAAGGAATCAGAGTACATTACTTTACAGATGAGATACCACCAGTCAGTTAAACTGCAGGAATAAAGTGGGGGTTTAATTCAAGCTTCTCTAGGAAAGAGATTTGTTTGAAAAAGGTCAATTAAGTCTTCCATTCAAGTCAATCTCTTCTGTTTATTGAAAAAAATCTGGAATGAGAAAAAAAAGACGATAGGCCATCAAAGCAAAATGTTTCTCAGGATGCACCAAAGCAAAAACCTGTGGGTCAGCTTGCTTTCAGCTGGGAGAAACACAGGCAGAAATTGCAATCAGTCTCTGATTCATGTGGATGAATCACATGAAAACGATTCAAACTGAGTTATTCTCCGAATCAGCCTAGTGAAACACTCTCCCGTAAGAAAGTTAGCAGTACCCAAATCCTTTTCAGCCAAAGTCAGTATTTTAAGTTACAAGTCTGGTTTAGAAAGCATCCCTGTGGCCGATGAGAGTGGACCCTCAAAGAAACTACTTCCATCAGTTTACATTTTCCTCTAGAAGCAGGCAGCTGCCCATCTCCGCCTTCACAGCCCCTTCTCAGCACATACCTTCACGCTGTTAATGGCACTGTTGCCATTTGCATATATTGCCTTTAAGCTTTTGGGTCACCAATGATCATTAAGGTCAATGTATTTGTTTCTTTTGCTTTTCTGCATATTGCTGGGTTTTAGTGGTTGTTTTTTCTTCCCCCTCTTTCTTTGGTCCCCCTATAACTAATTTTGGGGGTTGGACTAGATGACCTTTAAAGGTCCCTTCCAACCCAAACCATTCTATGACTCTAAGATTTCTGAGCTTCCTGCAGCAAAGGAGCAAATGCCAGGCAAGCCGCACACTGTGCTGCCCATCTGCTTCCTGCTTCCCCTTCGCCCCGTGTTGTATCCGCTTGGCATGCCTTTTCTGTGTGTTAAGGCTCCCTATCCTGCTGAATCAGAGCACGGGAAGAGCAGCATTACCTCTCACCAGAGACATCGCTAACTGGCACCAAACTCTTTTCCCTGACGCAGAACACCAGAAAATGTTCAGCGTGCAACCCTTCATCGGGAAGGTGTGGAACTGCCACCGTGCAGTGACACCCCCAACCAGATAAAGCACCAGTTCATATTTATTTGCTGGGACATTGATTGCATTAGGGTAACTCTTGGGAATGCTTGTGAAAATCAAAGGCTAGAGAGTAATAATCCTTATTTGTCACCATGCCCCACTGATTCTTCCTCCCATACATTTGAATTAGTCAAGGAGATAAACTCCTCTATAGTTTATGTACAGGTTGTTTGTATGAAAGTTTTTACGATGAGGGTGGTGAAACACTGGCACAGGTTGCCAAGAGTGGAAACATTCGAGGTCAGGCTGGACGGGGCTCTGATCCACCTGATCTAGTTAAAGATGTCCCTGCTGGTGAGTTGGACTAGATGACCTTTAAAGGTCCCTTCCAACTTAAACTATTTTATGATTCTATGCTCTCAGCACTTAAAACGGCCTGATGCATGTGCCTGTAGCAAGGACGCATGTAGCATACAATCCTAATAGGGTAACAACCATACACAGGCCAACAGGGTGGGAAGAAAGAAAGGGGTCTGCAATGCCAAACACAGGAACGATGAGGGCAGGGCAGTAGGCATGAATGTAGAAACCTTGTTGGGTTTCTCCAGGAAGATGGGAGTAGTACAGAGGTATTGAGCAGCTCCCTTTGGGGGGCTGGTAGAGGAAGGGGAGGCGGAGCCAGAAGGGACAGATGCAATGGAAAATTGAGTAAGGGAAGACAGGTCAGGTGAGAAGGAGCTGAATCAAGTAGCTTTGACTTGATCCAGCAGTGAAGGGGAAAAGTAGCTAAGTGGCTCTTGCAGGGCAAGAGGGAGGATTTGATCAGCCATGTTCTACATGGGGTGAAGTGACAAAAATCGAATTAACTCGGCACCATGTGGTGGTTGCTGCAGGTCCCCTCTGCTAGGTTTGCCCTGTGTGTTTCTCCCAGCACCCTCATAATTTAGAATCGAGTTAATCAGACACAGACACAGCCTTGGCAGTTCCCTTCCCCCAAACAGAAGGCTTCACAGATCTGTAGAACTCCTTTGGGTTCAGCTCTTTTGCCCTCTCTTGCTTCCTTGGAAGCGACACTTTCTAAGATCTAGTAACACCCCATCCCCATGCCCACCTGTGGCCCCAGGAATGCCAGAAGCCACTTGGCACATGAGGGTAATCCTTGGCTGTCTGCAAAAATACGCTTGCAATTGGTTTCTGGGAAATCAATTTATGTAGGGGCGGCTAAAGGGAGCTCATGTTCTGCCCAGATTTATCAGTACCAGTGCATTTCTGAAAGGGGTTGGTAAAGAACTTCCACCCATTTGGACTACATGTGGTTTGTCCCAGCTCTGCATTTCTTTAAGGGAAAAAAAAAAAAAAATCTGCTTTCACAGCTGCCTCCATGGAAACAGCAACTCTGTGGTGCTGGCGATGCTCCAGGCTCAATGGGCTTGGTTCAAACATGGCAATCTGCATTTCTTGACTGCAAAGTGCTGAAACCTCAAGCTGGGATCCCAGAGACCAGCCAGGTCTCCTCTGGCTTGTTCGTCACCACCAGCAAAGTTCCTGTGGGCCAAATCTCACACTTGGCAACATCTCTGCAAGCCTACTACTCAGGAATGGGCTGCTCAGGGCCTCAGTGATGCTCGAGAAAGTAGAAGGACGAGACAAAGCTTTTAACTCGCACAATTAACTCTGGAAGCACTAATGCAGTTCCCGGATTACCAAAGTAGCTAAGAGAAAAAAGTGTTTGGTTTCTCTCCTGCAATGAGCTTTGAGACCAAACATCCAGTAAATTTAAATGAAGCTAAAAAACATTTTCACCAATTTTCATTTTGAAAAGCTTGCTACTCTGGTGGATTTGGCCCTCTGTACCCTGCTGCATCCCCCAGAAAGGTCATGGCTGGCTGGAAACAGCAGCAACATCTACAACACTCCTGTGCTCATCTTCCAAAGGAGGATAAATTACTCCTTTGGCCCATCAGAGCATCCCTTAATCTGCAGCTTTCAGACTACTGAAGAAGATGCACTGCAGCTGCACCACCAGAGTGCAGGTAGAGAAGAGGGGATTTGCCCTCTGACTTGGGAAAACGTGTCTAAGTGTAATAAAACGCATAGCTCTTCCATAATCATTTGTTCAGCTCCATAAATCCCAGGGCATCAATCAGGCTGTCAGAGAGAGCAGCTGTGTAGAAGCTCCTCTGCAGGAGGAGAAAAACTGCTGTGACCACCTACAGCACCACAGCACGCTGCTGGGGAGCCACACCGCACGCCAGCCCCACTGCTCCCCTGGTTTCACCTCGATTTACTGCCACTGTAGTACTACCAGTATTAGTACTATAAATACCAGTAGAATGAGGCTCAGTGGCAGCTTGTGGTATTAGGGAAATGTAAAATTCAACAATCTGTAATTGTCCTTCAGTCAACAGTACCTGTTTAAATTACTGTTATTACGGCAAAGATATTGAAATTACTACCATAAACACCACCAAGGCTTGCAGATGCTGTAGCAGCAAATGTTTAACTTGCTGCTAAATATTTTCCCTTTCAATACAGGAATGCCACCTACGGCAGTAGACACCCAGCAATCAGTGGCTGCTCTGGGATTTGCAGGAGGGTGTGCTATAAGCAAGAAGAGAGCTGACAGGAGGAGAAATACATGACAAGGGCCTGGAAGAGCTCACAAAGGAAAGGTTGAGCATAGGCCCACCTCAGGGCTGAGCTGCCCAGGAGGTCTCATCTCACAACAGACTCTTGGGATCTCTGTGTGTCAGTGCTTATAGCTACTGCATGCCAAAGAAACATCTACAAGTGCAACTGCTCAACCCAGCTGGGAAGGCAAAGCACGCATCCTGCTAGTCATGATTAAAAAGTTATGGAAAAGATGTCAAGAGAGACCAATAGAAACATCAGCCAAGAGTCAGATGAAAACTGAAATAGGTGTTCTTTTAAAAATGGACACAGTATATTTGTCAAAAGCCTTGTTTTGGAGGATCTGAAGTTACTTACAGACTTGGGCTGAATTCAGTGCACAGATTCAGCTATTATCTTCCTCAGAAATGTAGGCATTTCTTAGGAAACAGATGTGGAGGAGGAAGAAGTGACAACACTGCTCCTGTGCCAAAAGGCTATGCAATTACACAGCTCAGCTGGGATGGGAGAAGTGGGTTCAGATCTCTTCAAGATCTTATTCAAAGTGGGGATTTAACAGAGGATTTTCAGAAGGAGTCTCACCACGATCTCTAAATGTTGTGATATTGGTGTCCCTCCGGGTCTCCTCAAAACACTGAGATGTGCACACAGACTGAGGCTGGGACCTGGGTCAGTCAGTAGTACAACTCAGGTTTTTCTTCCTTCTCTGCCAAAAAATCTGTCTATCCTTCCAAAATTTGCAGCTTGGGATCCCAGACCCAGGAACCGCTAAACATGCTTCATAGCTGCCAAAGCCAACAGAAAGGAAAAATACTTCTGGCAGGATCAAATGCAATGGGCCCTACACCACTGGGCCAACACAAGGTTCGAGACCCATCCTCCAGCACCTGCCAATGCTGTTGGGTACCAGAAGCCGCTTGTAACCCACACGATGAGCCTTACACCTTGCCATCCTGCCTCAGAGAGTTACACAGATGACTCAGTCCCTCAACTGCAACAATACATTCAATGAGCAACAGTATTTCCACACACCAGGAAAAACTCGGAACGATTGGTGAAAACACGGCCTGTGCAGACGGGGACAAGGTCTTGCGTCGACGTGAGGCTCTGCACATCACTGAAGCTCACGCGGCTGCAAAATCTGGCCCAGAATACCTTTTACTTGGTTACGTGCTTGCATCGCAGGGCATTTTTTTAAAACACATTTTTAAAACAGATGTCATAGCACCAGGCCCCAGCTCTGCCAAGGAATTATGCTGATTTAACTCTTCTGAGGGGCTTTGTCTGAACTTAGCTTAATTGATGTCAAAGAGCCAAACTCATCCCCGTTATTATAAAGCGTGTAGGTACAGCTAGTGGGCAAGAGCTGCATCTGCTGCACATAAGATGCAGTCCCTACCCCAGAGGGCTCGCTGCCTATGTAGACAAGGCAGAGCCGGGTGGAAATGAGTGGTACAAACCCCATTTGACCACACGGTGAAAGGATTTGTCTGCATCACCTCAGGAGCCTGGGTTTCGCTTCAGACCTTTGAGTCTACCTCTTCTCATGTGAGCGTTTCCCCAGGAAAACCCAAACTTGGAGGCATAGATGGGGTGTGAGGCTGAACCCCCTGATCAGAGGTTAAGCTTTGATCCTACCCACACACAAGCACAACTTTATTCCTGCTTTTTGGTCTTACAAGGGTTAATTGAGACTACCCCTGTGCTCAAATCAACACAACTATCAAAGTTCATGGGATTAAGGTCTGATTTTCTTATCCGAGGCAAAAAGGGCCTTAATTTCCATAGGTTTTCTCAGGAAGGTAATTGTCTTTTTGGAGCTGCTCTTTGCCGTAGGTTCTGACCATTCTGAACATTTTCAAAATGCCACTGCTAGAGCTACTTTAAAAAGCACCAATAAAATGAATATTAAAAATGACTTAGCGCATAATTCATGGCCTCTAGACACCATTTCTTATTCAACTGGCAAACCAACCAGTCATGCATTTTACATTGCTTTCACGTTTTCTTAGAAGTGATGTGCTACTTTAGGAACAGATTATCTGTGCTGCACATGTACATCTGCCAACCCACAGCTCTCCAGCAGACACCCTGACACTAACATAAAACCAGCGCGATCACCTGGGATGGGATGCAGCCGTTTGCTATCTCACCCAGGAGGGAACTCAGAGACTTCCAACAGATTTATAACCAGGCTGAATCATATCAGGGGTAGATCCCTGTAATATCTGTCCAGGTACAAAATGGTTTCCTTCATCTTTGGATTCGTTTCCTTTGGACATATTATGCCCACCAGAAATACTTGTGGCACATCTAGCTAGTGCAGGCACCCACTATTGCATTTTTCTTTTAAAATCACTGATTTGCAAGCATTGAGAAAACTGAGCCCCCACCAGAAGGGCCTTCAAAGGCTTCTTTTCTGCTAAGAGCAAAACCACTGCCCTCCTAAGCCAAAAAGGCCCCTGAGTGCCCAAGCCCTATGGCTTTATTCATAGGTTAATTCTTTCCTCAAGATAGATGGATTCCTTTATGTTCCACCCAATAAAAATGGATCATTCACTTAATTAAATTACGTAAAAAGTTGAAGTGTCTTGTAAGACCCATCTACAATACACTACATAGGAAGGTACATAAATTAAATACAACAGCCAGATGAAAATGAAAGTATCATAACTGTATAATTCTTTCAAAATAAATCCAGCATAACATTATATTTTATACTTAATTAAATATGTCCCAGTCAAAATTTATTAACAGTCAGCTCTGAAGCCCCTGGTTAAAATAAGATTGACTGTAATTTTAAAATATTGGTTTAGACAGCCCGTACTACCTAATTTGTGATTTAACTCACACTTGGTGTGAGACAATATGAGTGAGATATAAGCAGACTTCTGAATTCATAACCAGGAAGGTTATTCTTAAAAAAATCCAAACCAAACCAAAACAAACACACACACAGAAAACCCAGAAAAGGAAAAAAAGAAAAGTAGTAAAGAAATCCTATTTACAAGCTTTCATGATGGCAAAGCACTGCACAGTGTTTAAGATGGGGCACATCACCATGTAACTCGAACATCAGGCCTTAATAACATCCACCTCAAGAAACCAATGAGATCCACCTCTCTTACGTAGTTTTTAAAAGTTTAGCCAACGCTCCTAATGTAGGTTATACCAGAAAGGGAATGTTGTAATTCTTTTTCAATAGATTTAAAGAATGGAGTCCCAGAGTGGTTTAATTAAGGTTAAATAATCAAGTTCAACTTCATATAATTAAATTTAACTGCCTATCAGAGTTAATAGGCCAAAAATAATAAACCACAAGACAAGAATGAGAAAGCTAGTCAAATAGGTCCCAGAGTCAAAAATAGAGTTATTACTGAAGTCTGGCATACATGCCAATAGGAAGCCAGAGTACTTGATGACCCATGTCCATCCAAGCAAAAGGCTACAAGGAAAACAGTAGGAAAATCAAGGAAGCAAAAACTCAAGCTTCAAAGATTTTCCAAGCAGAAAAATATCTAACTTTGGAAATTTTATTTTTTTTTAAATTTATTTTATGAAGATTGAAGAGCAAAGGCTGAAAATAAGAATTCATGCAACAAGGAAGAAAATGTGAGGATACAGTATGAAATGCACATAATAAACGGCAAAAAAAAAACCCCAAACCAGGCAATAAAGAATTTGCTGGAGAACCTTTTCTGCAGTTTTCCTCCTAAATGACATCCGGACGAGTCATGCAACATATCCCTAATGACTACTGCAGTGAGAGGTCACCATAAAGAAAGAGGTCAAAATGTGTCAGAAGCACATGGAAGGAACCTCAACACTTAGCTCAAATATCAAGAACCCAAAAGATACAAGCGGCTAAAAATAACAGAGTAACAGAGGAGATTAAGAAGAACTGAGGCACTTGAGAGTTTCAAAATAATAGAATGGTCTAGGCTGGAAGGGACCTTTAGGATCATCTATTCCAACCATCAACCTAACTCATCTACCCGTCTTTTAAATACCTCTAGGGATGGTGCCCCAATCACTTCCCCGGGAAGCCCATTCCAATGCTTAAAACCATTTCAGTGTAAAATTTTTTCCTAATATCCAATCTGAACCTCCCCTGGTGAAATTTGGGGCCATTTCCTCCTATCACCTGTAACTCAGGAGACAAACACCCACCTCTCTACACCCTCCTTTCCAGGTAGTTGTAGAGAGCAGTAAGGTCTCCTCTCTCAGTTTCCTTTCCTCCAGGCTGAACAACCCCAGCTCCCTCAGCCTCTCCTCATAAGACTTAATCTCCAGACTCCTCACCAGATTTGTTGCACTGAAGCCCTGAAGCCCATTCAAGCCCTGCTTGCTGCCTTTTTGCTGATGTTATATGCCTTTTTTTAATTCTGAGAAAAGCCATAACTTAAATTACCAAAAAATATTGTGTTTACAGTGGGCTCAGAGCCATGCCCTAGAAATTAGGAACAAAGTTTTAGCCCTACTTATTAAAGGTTAATTGGCACTCTTTTCTGTATTACCTTACAATTACATACTGACATCAGACAATCTTTGTCACATCAAACACCGATAAGAAACAGAAATGGAGTTTACTCCCATCAAAACCAAAAGACACAGGTATAAATTTAAGAATAAAACTTAAGGAAAAAGAACAACAACAAAAAGCTATTTGAGATTAGGGGATAACCATTTCCAATTCCACCTTCCAGTCTCAAGTGCAATCATTTTTTGAGTAAAAACAGATTTAGCACCCTCTGCAGCCCATGGCACAACCGTCTCCTCTAAATCTCTGTGCATGCCTCAAACCTGGGGGCAGAGGGCTGGATGAGGCCCTAAAAGGGAATCAAAGCAGGGATGTACCTCCCCGGACCTGCACGAGAGCCAGTGGTGGCAGAGCCGTTCCCAATTCCCCTCTCGCCATCACAGATGTAATCCCTCGCCCATCTGGTCCCCTGTCCCTCCCCATGGGGTCACAGCCGCAGAGCTGCTTTCCACCCTCCCCGTGGGAGGCTGACTGACAGATGCACAGCGGGGGGATATTGAGCCTCTTGCTATGATTATCTTTTGCTCCCCAAGAAGGATTTAGTTTATTGAGGTTGTTGCTGAGAGACTTGAGTTTACTCAAGCTTTTTGCTTGTGAGATACAACTCGGTGGGTGTGGGTTTGTTTTACTGGGGTCAGATGAGACAGCAGGGAATCATTCACATGTCTGCAGGAAGATGCAAAGCCTTTTGAATGAGTTCATGGGTTTAGGATCTCAATAAGGTCTAGATCAGTTGTCAGTGTACTCCAAATTTTCCTGCTTGCCCCCCAGGACGAGACTCCACAGAGATTTTTTTCCCTATCACTATATTCTCACCCTCAACAATAAAAATAATGAATCTCCCTCTGCTATTAGAATGCCTTGGAATACACGGTATTGCCCAGCACGTGCCCATGTATACACACACATACATCCATGTATGCACATAAATGCATAGCCATGTATATATACACACCCATGCATGACTAGAGGCAGCTTTAATTTCATTTTTTGTGCCTCAACCTGTGGACTCAGCTTCATTCAACATTCCCTTTTGTGTCAGAAAAGCAGAAAAGTTATTGTGAGAACCAAAATCTGAGATTCTCCATCACTTCGTTCCAAGACACAGAGCTCTGGAAAAAAACCACATTGCTGTGACCCTCACAATCTCCCTGTATGGTTCCAGCAGGAAAATCAGAAGGCAAGTTTTGCTCTGTTTCTTTCAAATGCTGCCAATTTTTTGTACCATTGCAGAAAGCCTGTTTGCTGTCATGATGCCTCCTCCACAACTCACAGCTTGCTATTTCCAGCCAAAGGGCATCTCATGTGGCCAAGGTCCATGAAAGCAGGACTGGGGGCATCCTGAGAGCTCCAACGCTCCCAAGGCATCTCTGCAGTAGGACCTGCACAGGGGCCAGTCCTGATGGGGCTCTGCAAAAATAGCAGTTCCCATGGAGGGTGTGCAGTTGGGTGTCCATAAGCCTCCTTCTGTGGACTTCACATCAGATTGGCTGTGAGCTGACAGGGAAGTGCTTCTCTTCAGTGTCACCGCTTTGCCAAGCTCCAAAGAAACCCTGCAGTCTTACTACCACCACCAGCTTCAGCTGATAAATTTGGCTTATCTGGGCCGACGGGTTCAAAAGTTCTCGAAGGGAGGGATGAAGATATAAACAGAGCATGATCACATAAGCCTCCTTAGGAAGTCGGGCTAAAAAGAGATTTGACTTTCTAAAGCGCCATGATACGGTCTATTAAGACAGTTTCAAGACACATGCAGGGTGGTAAGGGGATCACTGCCTCTGTTTGGGCAGCAACAAACCCTTTGTATTATGTGTCCTGCAGACAGCTTTCACAGAAACACAAATATTGTACAACCTAAGCTGTGGGGTAAGGTGTTGGCCTGGGCTGGTGGAGATATCAACAACTCACCACCTCCAAATCGAGCAAGTTTAAAGCCCAGTCAATGGTGGAAAAAGTCTTTAATTTTTTTTTTTTTAAAGTGACTCTGTAGCCAAGAAGGTCCTATGGGTTGAGTGAGGGCTTAGAAACATTCTCAACATTTGGAGATGCCAAGATCCCAGATTTCTGCAGTGAAGAAAAAGGTGCTGTGTTACCCTGCCCACATCATGCATCCTTGCAGCACTGTAGAGCTAATGATTTAGTAACACCAGAGAGATGTCAAAACATTGCGTAACGCACACAACGCCTGGGAAACCAACGTACCGATGTGCATCATTTATCACAGTCCACGTGCATATGGGCAGCAGGGTCCCTTCCACCAGGCTCAGTATCAGGTGTACTGGGAGGGCTCACTATCTCTCCAACAGGCCCGGGTCTTCTCAGCTTCAGCAGGGGACCACAAGAAGGCTCTCCACTCTCTTCTTCCTCACAGCATGGAGGGAAGGAAAATGACAGCAATGAAATTAAATGAAGGTAAATGGAAGATCTTGCTGGGCAGGAAGGCTATTGCTGCTGTGGACCAGAACTGCAGCCTGGGAGACACATCCCAGAGGCAGCGCCCGATGAACCTTGGCAGGTCTTGCTCAAAGTCTTCAACGATTTCCCAGCCACTTGAAACAAGCAATAAACCCCAAATTTCCACTGGGAGAATGGGGACCGCTGCACTATGCTTGACAATGCCAGCACCCAGTCCCTGCCTGTATTTCATGCAAGCCACAACAGCAATCTGTGGCAGCTCTGGGAGGCAGCAGCATCTGACCCCATCTCCACCTCCCCTTCTGCTTTTATTTTGTCTATATAAAGAAGTTTACACTCCCTAGTGCTATTTTTATACTGTGTTATGACTCCTTCCTACCCGGTTATTCACATAATTACAGCCACCCCAAGATTATGTTAACGGTTTAAGTACCACATTTAAATAAATAGATAACAAATTCACACAGGAAGCTGGGTGCTGAGTGTTGTCTGTTTCCCCCAAATTAGGAAACAATTCTCTACAATTATGATGTCCCTAACCCTGCTGTAATTAACACAGTGTAGTCAAAACCAACTAATAAGAATGGTGTTAAAAAGGTCTAATTTGTCTAAATAGGATAGTCTATTAGTGAACAAATTATATATTGCCCTTAGGAAACAAGACAACACAACTCCACATAGTAGAGAAAGTCGATATAAAAGCATTTACTGAAGACCTCAGTTATTACCAGTTCCAGTATCAGCTCCCACAGACACCCCACATGGGATGGGCCTATACACCCACAGATAACGTTGTACTCCAGCTCACTCTTAAGTTGTGGTTTCTACCCATCTCCTTCATACTCACACAGAAACAGGAAATCTTTCTTGTGAAATATTGACAGAAACAGTATTTTCTGCAAAAAGTTTCTAGTTTGGAATTCTCCTCTGGGGAAAAAAAACAACCAACCAACCAAACCGAAACACAAACCAAACCAAAAAAACCTGAAACCAAAACCAAACCAAAGACGTTCAGCTGGGAAAACGTCGGGTAGGTGCCAGGGAAAGCAGCTGCTCCTCAGGAGCGCAGTGTGTTCGCAGGCTGCCAAGGAACAGAGGGTTCCGGAAAAACCACTACTTTCAGAAGTTTCTACTTTTGGGAAAAGCTGGACTCCAAGCAAGTCCCTTTTCCTTGCAGGTGCACACTTAAAACAGGGATAATGCTTCCAGCACATCCCACTAAGGCAAGCATCGGATCGTCTCAGTGGAATTGATTTTTTATTAGCCAAGTCAGTGAAGCCATAATTATTATAGCCCTCCTGGGCTGATAGCTATCAGCCATTTATAGGGCAGTAGGGAGATAAATACAGCATTTACACGTACAAATAATCATTTTATTTCTGTATTAAATATTCATTTCCAAAGGGTTTCCCAGCACACACAGGATTTAGAGAATCACTGTGCAGCAACCACTGCCTGCTTGGCTGCTGACTTGGGAGCTGCTGATGGCTGCGATGGCTGCGGAAGAGGCTGCTTGCAAACGCCTGCCTTTGGCCTTACTCTGCCTGCTACTTCCTTGATTGGCTTCAGAAAAATAATTATTTTTATTATTATTATCCTGTTTTTCTTCTGCTGCTCGCACAGCATACCCATTGGTGCCACTATTTTGCATTCCTCTATCCTAAATATCAAAACATTTTGAAGTTATCCTGGCTGTTTCTCAGCTTGCGGTGCTCGCGTCACCGTGGTTTTTGGCTGTTCCCTTTCCAAGACCTCTCAGGACCAGTGACAGATACCTAAAGGGCTACTGACACTCACTTTAATGACCACATTTGTGCTTTTATGGGGAATCCAGGGCATAGCATCACATCCACACCAGCAGGGAACATCCTTTAATTCACTGAATGCCAGTGGATGCCACCAGATGTCCTATAGTGAGATAGTATCTTAGAAATCACATTTCACCCCATTGCTCTGATCTTTTTTTTTCCTTCTCAGAGGAACAAATACAAACTTGCAGCTGTACTGTATGCAATTACTTTGCCCTTAATTAACTAACTGGGAATTACACACAACTTCAAGAACAAATACCAACATGGAGAATACTGCTAAGCCAGAGCAGTGTTATTATTATAATAACAAGCTTCTCCGAAGTACAGGAGTCCACAAAACTCTCGCCCTGGCATTTTGCAGCAGCTGGTTTTCAGGGATAAATACAGCCTCGTGGGCAGTTCCATCTGCTGGCCCAACAGAAACGGCAACATTGAAAAAAACTAAAAAACCAACACAAAACCTCCCCAAATCTGTGTTTTACTCTAGTGCTGACACATTCAACCTCCCAGCTGGCTCCCAGCCTCCCAGATTTATGTGAAATGGTACTAAAAAAATACTTCTTACCATTAGCTGGGGGGGGAGAGGGGATGAAGCAGCAAGAAAAGAAAGAGCAGCTACTCTGAAAGTACCGAAAAGCTCTGCAAGTTTACTTGCAAAAAAAAAACAAAACCAACCAACAACTTGACTGCAAAGGACTGAAAAGAAACCTAACCATGTTCTATAGCAGAAAATTCTGACGCAATAATTCCCCTTCTGGGAAGTCAGGCACAGGACATGCAGCAGGTCAACTCAAATGCCCCAGTCCCTAGTTAGGAAGTGGCTTCAGATGAATTCAAGCAACATTTGTTCCTTAGTTTTGCACCAATGACTGACAAAGTCCATGACAACGCCCATCTCATACTTAATGGGACCCCTGGCACTTCAGCACCCCACAATCTTTATGGATGATATCCTTTGACACACGAATGCACAACAAGCCCTTTCCCCCACCTCCCACAGACAGGAAAATAACCAAAAATGAGATTTTGAAGGAAAGAAGTGGTGTTTCCTGGACGCAGTGAAATTAAAACAAATGAACAGAACCAACCCCCAAGCCCCAACACACATCGTTTGGGTTCCCTAGAAACGTCGCTTTTGCTCTCAATGGCTTTGGGGCAAGGTGCAGGCTGTGGAAACTGCAGTTTCTACAAAGTGGCTAAAAGTCAGTTTCCAGCACTGCTCGGGTAGAAGGTGCTGAGCTCTGTCCTCCAGGGTTGCAGCTTGCCTGTGAAGCATGAAAACACGCACGTGCAACTCCCCATATGTTAAGATAAGCAAAAAAAAGATAAGCCAAAACCTCTAAAGATGACTCTGCATTGAAAGCAGAAAATCCCTCATCAGATCCAGGAATGGCTCAGGGTTGGGTTTTCTATAGTTGCTGCCCTTTTCCAATGGAAGTATAAATTCTCCTTTAATTGAATCTGACAATTGAAAAGTAAAGTGATTTAAAATAACAAATGGTTCCCCAGCTTTCCCTGCAGCAAGGTTAGAGACACTTAATTGAACTTTAGCCTAGCTGCCAAACCAGAAAACCAGCAAATAAGAAGGCGTTAGGAATACCTGGGTTTATTAAGTTAGTAACTCATCTTCCTCCAGGAACTGCTCTGCACTGTCAAACTTTTTTTTCTGCTTTTTAATCACTGAAAAAACAATGAAAAGAGAAAATTACTGGGGACCACAGAGGTACCTGCGGAACTGGCTGCAACAGTCAGTAACAAAACAACCTCATAAAAACATTCAGAGACCAGAGCACAACCTCCCTCTGTTCCAAGGGATATTCCACTTTAGTCATATCCATATAAAATGGAAAAGCAAAACACGCACACAAGCTCGGAAGCAATTTTATCCCCAACATATTACAGTTGATGAGATGGATCCTGGAACAGCTTTGGGGTCAATCTGGGGAAGAGGATGTTGAAAGACTGGAAAGGATATGGGAGATGGCCATAAAAATTGCTGGATGGGAGAAAAACGTTGTATAAAAAGAAACTGGGAGCACAATCTGTTCAGCTTGTCTAAAGAAGACTGAGAGGTAACTTGATTATAGCGTAAAACCCCCTTCACAAAGGAAAATACAGTGCAAGAAAAGGGCTTTGTTATCTCTGCAATAAGGTATAAAAGGAATCACCGTCTGGAAGCTAAAGGCAAGGAAAAGCCAACAAGGAAAGGATTTTTATACTATTAATCATTAAACTCTTGAATAGGCTATCGAATAGAGCAGCAAAGTAACGTGCCCTGTGCTGAGGCAAGCAGGTGGAAAGAGAGTGGCTCACAAAATGCTGGATTGAGGACAAAAATGATTCAACATCCAGCTACTTCTGGATTCCCTTTCTGAATCTGTGTGATGAAAACAGCATCTCACATGGATAGGGAGCAGCTCAACATACACTGTAACATGCTCAGCCATTTAAAAATGGAATAAACTTTCCTTTCAAGAGCCAGTTCCTGACAAATTTGAAAATATGGGTAGCAACCTTATGTTCTCATTTTGAGTCTTTCAATGTAGTTGAAATTACAATAGAAAATAAAGAAGTATGTCCTCTTATATGTCTTAATGCAGTGCTAACCACTGCTGGACAAGTCCAGGGCATTGCTTTCATGCATCCAGGCTTCTGGTGCACACCGGCAAACCTCTCCTTGCTGATGCTGGGAACCAGCTTGTGCTTTGTTGGCTCAGTTGGGCTTTCGTTGAGGCAACATTACAGACAGTTGATGGCAGCTATTTCCCTTTTTTGCTTTCCCACTTGCAAAGTAATTATTGAGGGATATTAAAACACTGGAGGTAAAAGCATTTACACCACTTTTTTCTTCTCCAAGAATCAGCCAATGTTTTCCTACACAGCACCAAAAAGAGCATCTCTTATGAGACTTATTAATCTTTAAACATGTTTATTTCAAGTGATAGCGGTGCTCTTTGATAAGTAATGATCCAGGTAAAAATAAAAATAGCTAGCAAAGAAAAACAAGACTGTTTGGCTGCTCTTCTGTCAAGCTGTTCTCAGAAGTCCAACAATTAAAGGAGAACATATCCATGCTGGAAAAGCTCAGTGAAGCACAAGCAACAACAATTATGAGTTAGGAAACCCTTGGAGCTACATCCTCCCCCGACCTCAGTACACATGTTGTTTGGTAATTTGGCCAGCAGGTTTGACACCAATGCCTGGCCAAGACTGAATGCTGATCTGGTGAGATTTTCTTGAGAACGGCAGGGCTACACTTTGCACTCAATTCCAGCAGTGCAGCACCAGGATTCCTGTTTAGAGATTCATTATAAGAGCTCATTTTGCAAAATACTTGCTCATTAACACTAACTAACCGGTGATTAAATAATCACATACTTTAATCTCAGATACTAGACAGCTTCCTCTGCCCGATCTCTGAATTCAAGGGATAAATGTTCCCATGTTGGGTAGCGGTTCGATGAGGGCCAAGAAATCACATCAGTTTTCTGGTAAGTTCTCACAATGCACTGAAAGGCATTTCTATCCTTCCCCAGTAAATCTCAACTGTAAAAGGTAGGTGGCTATGAGGTAACAGTAAAACAGTTTACCCAGTGTAGATCATCCAAATTTTATGACAGGGATACAGAGATACAGCACACTTCACAGAGGTGGCTTAAAGCTATGGATGCTTGTACAATGTTTGCAATGTTTCAAAATGATTTAATGACACATCTCCTTTGGGTTTATATTTTTTCAAGCAGTGGGACATTAGAGAAGCAAGTACATCAGCTTCCTCTTCTATTCTGAGCCCCACTTTTTCTATACCAAGGGATTCTCTTCCCTGCAGGGGCACGGAAGAGATGGATGGATGCTTTCCAACTTGCTCACTGTGCTCAGCGCAACAGGGTTTGTGGGAACTCTAGCAAGGCAAGTAACACGTACTGCTGCTGACAGCCAGCAAAGGGGCAAAAAACCCCCATTTAATCTCTTAAGGTGAGGATTTCCAGAAAGCCCTACAGGAACCAGATCAATCTGACCTGGATCTGACCAGGAGGAGTTGAAAATACCAGCCTAAAGATCCTGCTGTTTCTGCCAGCATCCCATCGGTTCCCTTAGAGCTGTCAAACAGGAACGTGACCTTCTCCCAGCAAAGGCAGGGATATCGGCAGTGTGCAGCGCTCTAGGACCAGGATTATACGAAGATTTTGTCTGTAGCTACTAACTCCAGTACCAAGCGATCCAGTAGGTAGGTTTTTGTGGAGCACCCTGTCTTCTCCCCTGGCTATATAGAGAACCTGCATCCTTATACAGCCCCTCTGACACTTGTTTAAGATTAGTGACCAAAGCAGGCTGTGTTAGTCCTACTGAACTATTGCAGAGATCCATGCTTTGCCTAAGGCTCATTTAAACCCCACTAAAGGCCTCAAACAAGGCTTGAAATGCTGTTGCCGCAGTGCATAGGATTAACGCTGGTCCTTCTGCAGAAGGGTGAATGTCATTTGCAGAACTGTGTTAATTCCTGATTTGAATTTAGATCATGTTTTTAAATAAGAAACAAGCTCAGAACATCCGCTGGGAATCTGTGACTTGGATAAACCTTAGTAAGTCACTAAATAGAAGTTACTATTGGAAAAGCGCTCACACTGCACTGCTTGCTATGCAATAATAATTATTATTATTAAAAAGAGGAAGATCACTTCTAGAGAATAGAGAATAATGGCTTCAGATTGCGCATTATGGGCATGGCTGATGTATCCAAAATAGTACAGCAGCATTAATGAGCTCAATCTACAGAATACGCTCCCACAATGGAAGAGGAGTAGAAAAGAAGGAGGCTCTACTGAGGTTTTCCCTCAAAAAGGTACTTTTCTCAAAGGAAAGCAGCAAGAATTGGGAGAGGGAAGTCCCTGGGGCAGATCAGATTAGGACAACAGTGGTGATGAGACAGCAAAATCCTGCAGCTGTTCCAGCTAAAGTCTCCCAATGCTGACATTTGCTGCTGCATGCCCTCAGCAAATCCTCCTGTGATCAATGCATGGTAACAAAGCTCAGAAAACATTAGACTCCTCAGAATTTTCCTATACATAACTTACCAGCATCTTCAGATTAACCCATTCTGCAGGATGATTTTCCAGGCCCAAATAAGTAGTAGCTGGAACAGTAACTACAACAAATATCCATCCGTGACGAGCAGCTAATAGGAGCGTCCCACCACAGCTCCTGGCTGCCCCATCACTACCACTATCAGGGCCATGAGCCTCTTTCACAGGTCCTAATTTCTTTTGACTTATTTTTTAAAATGTAGGTGCTACTAGGTATTTACACTGGAGGGAAAATAAAAAAAAAAAAAGAAACCTGATTCCATACCACATTATATTGCTACACTATTCAAAAATAACATTAGATCTTCACATTCACACTTTTCCCTGCACAAGTAATTCTAAGATGGTGAACCTCCAACAGATCTCCCCAAACTGGTGGCGTGCTGAAATAAAAGCCAGTCCCACATACGTTTATCTAGAAGGTGGTAATGGGAAAAACTCTCATGAATGGAAAGGAAGCTTGGCATCTGAAATTGGATTACTGTACAGCCCACATCTTTACATTGCTCAAAGCATGAGAAAGGCTTTCCAAAGACAGAAAGCAGCAGCTGCACTGAAGAATTAAATTTAAAATACATTTACTTTCAAAGTGGGTGAAAAATGTCTCTTGACTCCTAATCTTTCATATTGTAGACTTGAGTAAAATGGATGTTCTTTTCTTTTAAAAAAGTCATGCAATTTAATGTGATGCTTCCCAGCAGGCTGCATCTGTTTTAAATGTTCACATTCAAAATGTTAAACCACTCCCTTAATTTTATCTAGAATTATGAATACTCAATTTGCTTAAACATATCCTGAACAGATGAGCCTCAGAAAACCAAAACCTTAATCAGGGACAGTGTTCTGCAATCCTTTGGATGCATTTGGGAAATGCCGTGGAAGGACTCAGAAGCGGTGGTCCACCCAGGTATCAACAGTTTAATGAGGGAGAAGAGCCTGCAGCCAGAATTTTGAGCTGATGTGTGATTTGGGGTGGGATTTCTGTGTTTGTTGCTGAAACACCACAGTGAAATCCTCCAAAATGCTCAAAATATGGATGAACAAGAAAAGATCAAAGCAAGGGGGACTCAAGCAGGTTCCTGGAGCAGATCAAGCCTTGCTGAGGAAGAGTAGTGACCCCTAAGCAAACTGGGGACAGGCTTCTGGCTTGGAAAATTCAAACAATTAGGAGAAGTGTAAAGAGCAGGAATGAGGGAAAATTGAAAAGCACGTCACAGGGTAATGTTTCCTCTATGAGTGCTTGCCATAAAATTAGGTAATTTCAAAGATCAGAACTTGGTAACATTTGTAAAAACAAGACAAACAGTCATTATCAAATCCCACTGAAGGAGGGTATATAAAAATAGCAATGCAGACAAATGTCACATAGATGCCTATTTTTAGACAAAGCGTAGACCATCCAAAATCCAAATGGTGATCAGGAATGTTGAAAGTGGCTTATTGCTACAACAGAATGTGTATGAAAAGGTACTGCACAAATTTTTAGCGAAAAGACTGACAATATGGTGCAGATGGAGCAGGGACAGAAAAGGCAGAAAATCCCAATTACTTCCATGTTGACTGGCCAATCACCTCGATGGCCTGTGGGTGTACAGACTGAAGTTTCTGACATCAGAAGTGACTGCCTCTCAGTCAAAAATACTTTAAGATGGCAAATTAAAGTCAATACTGGGAAACACTATCTAACTCACAGGTCAGGGACAGCAACCTTCACGTCGCGGGCACAGCAACAGGCGCTTACTTAACTTCAGGACCAGGAAAGAAATCTCAAAAGCCTTCTAAACAATTCCCTCAACCTAATGTTCTGCAATAATTGAGATGAAAATAGAAAGTCAAGAACTGTTACATGACAGAGAAGGGGAACTAAACCAACAAATAATCTGATGAGTCAGTAGGCATTGAAGCACCAACTCTGATGAGGATCAGGCTCCGGCTGCGTCTGCCTGGGGCTTTGCTGCAGCTTGTTTAGCTGTACCAGCAATTTTTCCATTGACTAGTGGCTTCTCTTTGTACATAACTGTAATGCTCGTACAGAGAGTAGTAACAGGCAGGTATTCTGTGGAGAATGAAATATTGATGATGTGGGCACAATAAGGAACGGTAGCATGGTATGATACAGGAGGGGATTCCCAAGGAGGGGCACAGGATGCCACACAGCAGGATGCAGATGCAGGAAGGTAAGAAAGGAAGCTCAGGATGGTACTGGACCACCCGTAGACAACACAGCTTAAGCCCCACATATATATCACTACCAGTCAAAGAAATACGGACTTTGGCAAAATCAAGTTTTTGTGGTAGGAAAGAGAACACGGAACAAGTGCCTGATGGGTTTAAGAGGCTGTGTGTATAGTAAACATGGATATAACATGGGAATACTGACTTTAAGGAAAAGCATCTAAAAACACACTGGAAAACATAAATATATTTATTATCCCAAGCAGATCCTAGAGTCCAGTGGAAGAAACCTCCAACCTCCACCTTCTGCTTCTTCCAGCAAGGAAGAACAAATGCCACCATCACACTCCTCCTGGAGGCAGCATGGGAAACCAATGATTCACTGTATTTTTTATTTATCTATTTTTAATATTAAGAGCAGTCAGAACTAGCAGCAGATTCTTTATTGGAGAAGAGGCATTTGGAATTTACAGAAGAGTCAGTAAGACTAAAGGGGGATAAAAGCCCTTACAAGACAGCAATTTCCACCCGCAACAATTGGTCAGTCTGGCTGAATTTGAATTGAACCAAATTTCAATTGAACCAAAGCAGTGCTTCTGCTGGTTGCATTTCAATTTTTTGGCAGGCTTTGACGTACAGTACAGAAACCCAGACAACACCTGCAGAGGAGCCTAGAAAGAAGAAAACAAAACCAAGAACTTACCCCTGTGCCTCCCCACTTTTTCCCAGGTGAGCAGAGAAAGACACAGAAGTTAGAAAATACTTTTCTGTAGCACATTTTTTAATTTTCCTGTTCTTTTTCTGTAATAAGTAAAGTCAGACCAATAATAACTATTTTATTAGAGAGTTAAGATTTCAATTAGAGTAACAATAGATTCTTGATTTTGCAAATAAGATGAGTTTCCTTTTGCACAACAAGGTTTCATGTGCAAAACTACTCTAGTTACAGTGACTTGCAGAACTTAAAATGAACACTCAAAAACTAAGGAGTTGTTGGCTTGTTTTTTTCTGAAAGTTCCTGTATTTTGGCAGTTCCTCTCCCCTCCTTTATCAGTTTTTGGAACAGGATACATCAAATATCTCCATGCCAATACACCAAACAACCTGCAAATGTACCCCTCTCTCTGCCAACAACGTCCACCGATACTTATATTCCTCCCGAACCTCAGATTTGCTGGCCTTAAGGATGATGGTCAGAGAAGAAGAAGAACAGCAAGTCTAGGGATCTCCTCATTTTGCTAAGCAGGACACAGCTCTCATTCCCTGTATTTCCTTACTTTCATTGGTCACAGAAGAGGAGGATAAAACCAGCAGTGAGTGCAAGAAGAGCTACAGAGACAAAAGAGAAAGTAATTTCTGAACCCCTAAAACCATTGCTGTGACAACTCAGGAGCAGGCAGAGATGACAAGCAGGCTGCCAGCACACTGAGAATGAAGTTATCTTTCAGGATAGTATTTGCAAGAGCGCTCAAGGACTGAAGCCAGGAGATTAGTTAGCTATTTTATGTAAGAAAGACTGCTTGAATAATCAGTTTTTCTGATGTTGCCATGTCTTCATTTGTTAGTGTGAAGCATAATTGCTTCTTGTAAAGTTGAATGACTTTAAATTAGATGGAAAGATGGTCACTGCAAAGATAATTTTGAACGTTCCCATTCAAAGTTGTAGGTTTAAAAATATGAGTTGAAATGTGATGGAATAATTAATGTGGCAGCAGTCACTTCATTTGTCCTCTCTCCTTTGTTTCTTCTTGCTATGCGCTTTTAAGCTACACCAGTATGTGCATTCACGGGAAACAAAAACAAGAAAATAAATAAATTTATCTAGATGAACCTCCTTGTTGGACCCAGAAGCCTTCAGTACAGACAACACCAGGTGATTAAGCCCGGATTACAGTAAAACAAATTTGCCATGTCACTCCTAATACTTCTATTTGGACTTGAGACAAATATTTCTGTTTTCATCCCTTCTCCAAACATCATCCAATGTCTCAGACTCACCCCAGCTGCAAGAGTCCCTGTGCTCCCAGTTCACAGCAGGACCAGGGCAGGTCGCTCAGGGCTTTGTCCAGCCATGCCTTGAGAAACTCCAAGGAGAGAGACAGGATCAGTCAGTCCCCCACCTGCAAACTTTCTACATGTAAGAGCTATTCATAATAACCCTGAATGCCATGACTCGATTATTGCAGCGATAAAAATGACTATTTCTAACCAGCTGGTTCAGCTGAGCTTCATCATCATGTATTTTTCCTCTCTGTCATATCTATTTTTCAAAACTACCTTGCTCTCCTATTTCTTTTCTCCCTACTAAATGGCCTTCTATATTCCTGAAGGCACTTACCACCCTGACTTCAGGAATTTTGCAGTTGGTATTTACACCCTGGGGTACTTGATGGTCCCTTTTATCTGGAAACACAAAGCTGCTCTTGCTCTCGTTTGAGCGCAGAGCTGAGGGGCCAAGCCATGCCCGAAAAAGGATGGAGGGAGTGAAGAGCAGAAGAGACTCCCATGCACCACCTTGGGTTGACAACCAACTTCCAGCCACTTGAAAACTCAAGGGAGGTCTGGGGTCGTTTTTTCTTCGAGTGTGCTCTGCTCTGCTCTGCTTTGCTTGCAGCCCACAGGCGATGAGAGCATGGCTGACAAAGATGACGCATCAGGGAGAGGAGATTTTAGTAACTGGGGCGGAGGAGAAGAGGCAGCAAGCAGTGAGAGGAGGAGGAAAAGGAGCCTATATTAAGCATCAAAATTCAGAAACAGTCAATGCTTTCTTAGAAAAGAGAAATGTAAGAGTGAAGGACCAAAGTTCAGGGAACTTTTGAACTGCCAGATACAATATAAGAATGAGCCGGAACTCAGTAGCACCTTGCAACAACACTCATCCCATGGATCAAACTAAAAAGCAAGGTACCTCAATCCCACCACCTTTCTCAAGTGCACAAGGAGATTTTCAGGCCTCAATTTCATGCTATTGCAAAAGGCAGGAGTCCAGAGGCCTCCTGAGATCTGAAATTCAAGAAAGACGTTTGCAGAATTATTGCACCAAAACCAAACCTGTACCAGGCAGATGACTGGGGTCATAAAACCAGGTAACATGAGGCATCCCCTCAAATCCCCAGCAAAGGGACAAGCCCCACTATAGCTTCTGCTGTTCCAGCTATACCAAACGAACTAAAGCTTCACCAAATCTTCCAGCACAGCCTCCAGACACGTGAAATCAGGGAAGGATTTAACTGTGGAAACCAATGGACCCATGAGCCCAGCTAGCTGTGTGTCTCATCCCACAACACTTGCGCTGCTCTCCGGGTCAGGGGACTCCTGCCTCAGTCACGGTGCCGGGAGTTTCCACCAGTGGGTACCGAGAGAATAAATGAAGAAATAACTGCTGTGCCATGCTTAATCTTGTGTATGAAACAGCATACATAATTAGAGCTGGCTGTATATACAAAGGCTCAAAATTAAAAGTCAGCAACTTCTATTGTTACTTCTTGGTTTTGGCAGGTCTCACTTTCCCACTTGGCATCCTTACAACGTATTTGGTAATGACTAAGATAACAGTCTTGATCATCAAGCAATTGTTTCTTGTAAACACGCATGTGTGTACATCAGATAAATCATTCAGTACCTGCTGTACATTTAATCTCTCCTTGACTGCACAAAGCATTTACCCAAGTCTTGTGTGGCACCCAAACCCTGCACTTCACCCTGCATCCCACCTGCCTTTACAGCCTGCTACACACTGGCTTATCACTTGTGCTAGCGCCTTGCTTCCTCACCCATTCACACAATGTGCTTCCAAGGCTGGGTTTTATTGGCACACAATACAAGCACATACAGTACTGCTAGGAAAGCCACCATGACAAATAATAGTGCTATTATGCCAAGTACAAATAATTTTTAACTTACTTTTTCATTAAGTTCTTTACTACAATTTTTTAATATAACTAACCACAGATTCCCAACTTCGGTCTTTAAGAGCCAGGGGAGTGAGAGGAATCTCTCCTTGATTCATTAAGGCACCAACGTATACATCTCTGTTTAAGTGCAGAAGTCCAATTTAATTCAATTTGACTATTTATGCTATAGTAGCTCAATGAACCTGGTTAGCCCTTGGACTGAAACCTGGGCCTGTACAACTGGAAAACCAGCACAGAATCACTGAATGGTTCGGGTTGGAGGGGACCTTAGAGATTATCGAGTTTCAACTGCCCTGCCATGGACGAGGTTGCTCAAAGCCCCATCCAGCCTGGCCTTGAACACTTTGAGGGATGGGGCATCCACAACTTCTTTGGGCAACCTGTGCCAGTGCCTCACCACCCCCACAGTAAAGAATTTCTTCTTAATATCTAGTCTAATCTTTCAGTTTAAACCCTTACCCCTCATCCTATCACTGCACTCCCTGATGAAGAGTCCCTCCCCATCTCTCCTTTAGGCCCTGGAAGGCTCTGCTGACCAAGCTATGGACCTCTCCTGGGCAGCATAAGCTGTGGGCAGCACCAGTCACTGCTGACTGCTCGACTCAGGGGAGCACTCTGCCCTGTCCTGCCATGGCATGTCATCCAAACCATGACAACAGAGGCCCTGGCAGCTGCCAGACACATAAGGTTTCCTAGATGGGCTACCTTCTTACTTGTCCCAAAGCCAACTCTATGTTAGCATTTTGTTTTCACTGTCAGCATTTTGCAGTAAAATCCCACAGAATCTACGCCACTCAACCCAAACTTCAGTCTAACTCAAACATCCTCAGCGTAGGCACAACTGACTGTGCACACAATTTCACAAGAATTTGAAGCAGTACAGCACAAACGGAAAACAATAAATATACAATGTTTTAAAAAAGCCCACAAACCTACTTTGAATTATTAATTAACCCAAAAGACTCACAGTCCAAATCCCCTCCTCCCAGGCTTGCTCACCAAGAGAGCTGCTCCCCAGCTGGTCCCCTGCACACACCAAAGATGTGCTGCTCACTCCCAAATTCAGAGCCAACCGGAATCTGACCTGAACAAGAGATAGAGAGCAATTTGAAAAAAAACATGCGATTCCAAATGTGAGTTAACAGCTCATTCCCATTTCACATAGAATAACTGCGGGGAAAACAAAAAGGCATGGCCTTTACACGGCCTCACTACAGATGCTAGCAAAGATTTACTACCAAAGGGTGGTAGTGAAGTCTCCTACTTCTAAAATTTTATTACTATTACATAATATGTTATCATGCATTTACTAGTGTGCTGTGAAGTACTGTCATAAATATTTAAACTGCAATGACAAAGCAAGCGAGCTGTTGGTCGCTTCTGTGTCTCTGGTATTTGCTGCTCACTCTCTCGGGCCCACAGTGAGGGAAGGAAGAATTGCTACGCCTGAACCAAGCAGGCCCACATACCTGACTCCAACTAGAGCGAAAGGAACATAAGCTCGTTATTAAAAGGTGTCTTTCTAAACTAGGACCTTATGGCCATTACCATCAAGCTTGCCATTAGAGAGGCTCCTCTTCCTGAACACTTGCCTGACTGCATTAGTTATTACATTTGATAGCTTTATAGTATTATTAGAAGCTTGCTATTTACTTAGTTAGACAAGACCCAGCAGCTTAGAGCCCATTCTCTGCCTGGGCTGCAAATCTCTGCAACTACCTCCAAAATAGCCCAGATTTTATGACCCGTTAAGCTTAATGATAAACCCTTGGATTTATGTTCTGGGCTAGTGAGCAATGGGAGATCAAGGGCTAAGCTTTGATTTATCTGTTGGGCCAAGGGAGACTGTCATTTCTATATTCTTATTTTTCTCATCACTTGCCATGATGATTGTAATGCTCTGCTATGATATCATGGTATTTTTTAGTGTTACTGACATCAAGATGAATACTGCATTTGGACCTTTCACAGTGCTGGCACTGGTATTTCCTCTCCCAGCAGCATGGGAACACTGCCGGAGTGGTTTTCCTTCCTCTGCCCAGCCTGAGCAGCAGATCACACTACAGACATGCTAACCCCGGATCTTCTTGGTGGCACGTAAAGTGATTGTCTTAAACCTGCAAATACTGTTGGAGGTAGGGGAATGGTCTGGGAAGGAAAGCTGATCTGCTGTGCACCAGTTGCATACGTTTGTGGTGCATTACACAGGATGCCAGTAGTGCCTGTTTCGTGGTGCTCTAAATCCAGAACCATGAAAAGAGCAATGAGTACTGTGGAGAGACGCTACTCAGCATGGCACAGTATCTGCTTTTATTATAAATCATAGGTACACAAATGTTCATGCAACTCAGTTTTGTGCTTGCCTGGCTTTTAAAACACTCATTATAAAGACAGTCTGAACATTTTAGAGCCTGACTGAAGGCTGGTTACTAGCTTCAGCAAGGGCAGGTGGACGCATCACTGAGCAACCGCATGAAGATTGGTAAAACGTTAAAGAATACCATGATATTAGGATCATAGAATGGTTTGGGTTGGAAGGGACCTTAAAGAGAACCAAGTTCCAACCCCCTTACCACAGACACGGACACCTCCCATTAGATCAGGCTGCTTAAACCCCTGTTCTGCCTGGCCTTGAACACCTCAGGGATGGGGAATCCAAAACTTCTCTGGGCAACCAGACCTCACCACCCTTATAGTGAAACATTTCTTCCCAATATCTAATCTAGAAACTCTTCCAGTCTGAAGCCATTACCCCTCATCCTATCACTACGTGCCCCTGTAAAACGTCCATCTCCAGCTTTCTTGTAAGCCCCCTTCAGGTATCAGAAGACTACTGTAAGGCTTCCCCTGAGCCTTCTCAAACTAAATTTGAACAATCCTGGGGCTGAACAACCCCAACTCTCAGCCTGTCCTCATAGGAGAGGTGCTCCAGCCCTCTCATCAGGACCCACTCCAACAGGTCCATGTAAAAGCTAATCATACGTTAAAGTTACTCTCTTCACAGATTCTTACATCTATTTGACTATGCTGTACAGGTGTACTAATACTATTTAATAATGAGAAAGGATGGAAAAAGTAAACATTAAAGGGCAAATTCTAAGTAGCTCAAATTTACAGAGTGAAGCAGATGCCTAATATAATAAAGGGAACTTGTCAGGGGAATGGTGCATTATCCAGTCTTTGTCTTGATTGACAGCTTGACAGTCTTTCACCTATTTAAAAAAAAGATGACTTTAAAAAGCATTAGTTGGCAATTATCAACAATTTTCCCATTAAGTGCATGAAAAAAATAGTTGCAGTTTAATTTCTAGCTAAATAGGACAGTTGACTATTTTTTTCTTACACAGAATTGGAAATTGAAGAGAAATAGCGAGATGCTGTTAAATCAGTAAGAGATATCAAAAAGCAAAGTAAACAGGAAGAGAGATGTGTGTTAGAATAAAAATGCCAGAATTAATGGAACAAAACCACCCATAAACCCCTTAACTCTCAGTTAAATGTCTCTCACAAGTAGCAGCAGGTTGTTGCACAAAAAAAACCATGCAACAGCAAAATACTGCAGACCAAGTCCTACCATGTGCTGAGGAAAAAGTCAAAAAGTTTCTTCAAGCAGAAGTTTACAATATATGTAAGCCATAGGGGCATTGGGCTTCTCATGCTACACACAATCCAAGGGGTCTATTACACTTGTGATACTCCAAATTCAGACTGGATTGCCCAAAAAGAAAGAAGCTTTAACTTCTGTTCATTATAGCAAACCTTTCTCCTGGAAGGGAGCAGTCCTGCTGATTGGTAGCACTATCCATGCTTCTCTCCTCAAAAAGAGGAAAAATATCTACATTTTAAGTCACTTTTCAGCTGTCAATGCTCTGCATCAGTGTTTAAATTATTTACCTCATGTCTTGTACTTCCTAAGTACTTGAAAATGCCCTACTTACTCTCCCTGTGGATCCTGGCAGTGCTAAGAGCTGGTCCATAAAGAGACTGGGTAGGGAAAGCACAGATGTGGGATGGATGTAGTATTTTCGGAAATTGTACTATTGTATCTCTATTATAATGAAGAACAAGGGACACGCTTGTGTCCCTAATAAAAGCCTTGCCTCAGTAAAGCATTTCTTTATCTTGCTTCACAGGACCAGGACTTGACTCTCACCTCCATCCAAGTGAAGGTTTCTTCTGTCTCATCCCTAGGTATAACCCTCCCTGGCATGCAAGACGCGTGTGGTTTTGTAGGTTTCCCCAGAGCAGTCTTTAGGGTATGCATTACACCATCTGCTTTAAGCTGAGCCCTATCATCAATACTGAGTTTTGGCAAGTGAGCTATTGGCAATAAGTACTTTTATTCATTGTCAAACTCTTCCTGACTTTGAGTAGGATGGGGCTCTTTCCATCAAGTCACCCGAACGCAATTACAAACATCCACACACAGGATTTTTCTAATTTCTTTCCTTTCTTACTTCTCATCCTTCATCTACAATCCTAAAAATGTCAGAAGAGAGAGCAAGAACTTAAAAGGCAATCACCACCTGCAACCATCATAGCGACACTAAACTCTTTTGGCAGGCAGGCCTCTCTCAACACATGCTTATGGGGCCTCTGTCCATCATGCTGGGAAGATATAATATATATTCCCTGGCTTTAGGCTGTATCATTTCAATCTCCTGCATAAAACATGGAAGTATCCAGAGATTTTCTAGAGCAGCCAATGGCTTAGATTGCAGTCATTGCCTTGACACTGTACCACTTCCCAGTAGCACACTAAACTTCATGTTTCCAACATAAAACCCCCAGTACTGTTGCTTCCCCAAACCCTTCCGGCACATCCCAGGGCTAGATGGTGCCTCTCAACCAGCCACCCCACTAACAACTCCACAACTTTGTCACTAACGTTTTGCTCTCAGCTGCAGTTCAGCCATGGGTTTCTGCCCTTGGATCCCTTTTTCCCTGGGACATAAAGCACAAATAAGAAGTTTTGCCATTTGGAAAAAGAGGAGTCTGGCGTGTGCAACAGAGAGAGGCATTAATCTACCGGTTTTCTTTCCTGCATTCTTCAAAATCTGGGATAGAGGCGCAGCCGAGATTGCATTTACATTGTGCTCACCTTGCTCTCATGAAAACCTTCCTACTTCTTCAGCCTAGAAAATCAGCCTTTTCTATAAACCATGAACTCTAATACCCTCCAAAGCTTGAGAAATGAAGCAAGTCTTGTTGCCTTTGGGGTCTTTAACTCAAGGTAGAGACAAGTTTAACAGACACAAACTGCAGTTTCTGTGGAAAAGGCAAAATTTGGTTGAAGAAATGAATAATTTAAGCATTCTTACATTTTATTTGTATTTCACAAAAAGTTCAATAATAACTCTTTTGAGCCATATCTCATTTCTATGTCCATCAGTTGTATCCATGAGCCCTTGTGTGAGTAGTGCATACAAGATTAATGAAAAATATTCTAAATGTACTTACTTATGTGGCCTAAACAGCCCAATGAGGCATTAAGTGTTATTTTCACAGTTCTACAAAGTACCCAAAGAGACCCAGTCTCGTCAGCTAAGGACTGGATAATTCTGCACCTTTGGAAAAAAACCCAAACCTAAACACCTGAAAGTGCTTTTCAGAAGCAATTATCATAATCCTTTCTGTTACCTAGAGGGAAGCAGTGGCACACAGAGGTTAAACAACTTCTCAGAGATAGCTCAGGGAGCAGCACAGCCCGGATTAGAGCCACGGTGCCTCCCGACTCCCAGCTCCCTGCTCAGTCCAGAGCCTTAAATAGCTGCAGTGCAAGTAATTACCTTTGTCCTCTGAGCATGCATCTAATTCAGGGAACACAAAAGCTGGAGTTTAACTTTATCAATATGAAAATTTCTATGGAGAATCCCAGGAGAGAAAGCTTATGTTTTAACAGCTACCACCTAAACAACCTGTATGAAGGCAGAGGGAAGAGCCACTGCACAGATTTTACTGCCGTCGTTTTGGGAAGAGCAAATTATTCACAGGCTGCAGAGCATGTCACAACAAAAGGTTTATAGTGGCTATCACCAGGATCACTCTTGTGGCATCTATTCATTCCGGTTTTTGTTTGCAGGCATTCTTTTGTCCTGTCCTTTGTCACCAGGGATCTCTCCATCCTTCACTTCCTGGGGTACCTGAACTGCCAGAAAAACAACAAAACCTTTGCTAAAGAAGGTTTAGTGACGTTACATATTTTTTGCTTACATTTGTACTATTGTGCAGTTCTACAGTGATACCAGATGTGTGGCTTTCCTCCATCAGAGGAGTTGTGTATGTCTACTTCCACTATCCCCTCGCATACAGCTGCAGTATCGCTTGTACTTTTTCAGCTGCCTCCAGCAAGGACCAATAAATCTAAAACACAGTCAGAAAAAAGAAAATCTCTATTGCTATTTTTGGCATCCAACTTCTTTGGCTTAACCTATTTTTGGAAAAGCATCTTTGTTCAGCAAAATCAAAGCTCCCACCCCTGTGACACCAGCGTGGCGCATCCCGCTGCAGGCAGAGCCCTTGGCTACTGGCAAACTCCAATGGCTGAGCCAGCACACAGAGCAAAGACAGGATAGCCCAGAATGATAACGACAGGAATCAGGATTTCACTTTTGCTCTCCATGACTGTGTGCCTCTAAGCAAGTCATGCCACTCCTCTCCTGCAGGCTTTGGCTACCTGCACCCCAGCACATGGCTTATGCACAAACAGGATGGGTGTACCTTCTGCTGTAAGCTCCCTGGGGTGAAAACACATCTTACTACTAGAGCACCTCTTGTATGAGGACAGGCTGAGAGAGTTGGGGTTGTTAAGCCTGGAGAAGAGGAGGTTTCCAGATAGCAGCCTTCTAGTACTTAAGTGGGCAGGACTCTTTATAAGGGAGTGTAGTGATAGGACAAAGGGTAAAGGTTTTAAACTGAAAGACGAAAGATTTAGGTTAGACATTAGGAAGAAGTTTGCTACTGTGAGGGTGATGAGACACTGGAACAGGTTGCCAAGCGAAGCTGTGGATGCCCCAGCCCTGAAGGTGTTCAAGGCCAGGCTGGATGGGGCTTTGAGCAACCTGGTCTAGCGAGAGGTGTCCCTGCCCATGGAAGGGGCTGGAACTCAATGAACTCTAAGGTCTCTTTCAACCCAGACAATTCTATGTCCTTACAGCCTCCAGCCCTACTAGGATCCCAATTTTGGTAGTTCACAAGATAAAAATATTAACTGGTATATACAGCCCATGTTTTAATAAAAGCTTTGACAAGGAATAAGAAAGGTCAGAAATAGGAAATGGCAGCCCAGCCTGCCATACTTGATTCACTCATTTCTTGTTTTGTTGGTTTAAGCTATTCAAGTTGTCTCTGCGCTGAGACACAGCTACCTTTCTACTACCACATGCACCTTCCAAAACCAACAGCACTCTTACACAGCCCAGAAAAAGAAACAGTGGGAAAAGATGCAAAATAAGCTGACTTCGTGTGTCGTGCCTGACTCTGCCTGAAGCAATGGGAGCAGGCGCTTCTCACGTCACTGTGGTCACGGGTGCTGCTTGGAAAGGGACAATCCTCCAACCTTCAAGGCCCAAGATTTGGCTCAAAGCTGACACTGTGTCCCAGGGCTGCAAGATGGCTGCTTTCAGCCACACAAGAACCGAACACTGCTGCAGTGCTGAGCCCCAAAGCCCCAGCCACACTCCTGCCCTCTGGGCTGTTTCCTCCCGGGGGTGGGGAGCTAAAGATTCATCTTCATAGGAAATATTTTGTTTTCTTGGTTGTGGGGATGGCCCTCCAGCTCCACTGGACTTGGGGACAGGCAGGCTGAAACACCAGCACTAACAGCAAGTCCCCAGTGAATCTGCCTGGCCTAACAGATTAAAAGCTTAATTAGAGTTACCTGAACATTAAATATCATTAGAGTGCACTCAAATTTGCTCTAATTTTTTTTCCTTTTAAATGGCCTCTTAACTAACTGGTCTTTTGTGCACAGTTGTTAAAGTTTTTGAAACTTTCCTGTTTTCAGCTCTTTTCTCTTGAGAATAAAGCTGATGCAGTTGTGCTGTACATCAGGCAACGCTCCAACACACCTCATCTCCAGACAATGCTGAATTTAATGGGGAGGAAGCTGTCTCAAAATTATCCTGCTTTATTTCTGGAGAGAGATGCTTAGTAAGAGCTTCATAGTGTAAGACACAAACCCACATCAGACACTTGAAGAAGCTACAAGGCAGGAAGCCATAGGAACCAAGGTCATGCCATCCATTTTTTAAGCAAATAGTTGTACCTAACACTTTTCATGCTTCAAATAGCTATTGAGAGCAGTAAGATCGTATGGAAATGTGTAATAGATTAGAATTCATGGAAAAAAAATAATACAGTGTAACTGGAAGATGGTAAAAAGCTCATGACTTCCAGGAGTGAGCAATTATCAACCACATGAAATTTCCACCACAGTTTTTCTGGTTTTGCTGGCTGCAGTCACCGACCATCCCACCCTGATGGCAGAGGGTTCAATTGGCTTTCACCAAAACCTGGGGAAAACTGGCCAAACCCTGCAGGAGACCCAACAAACCAACTCCACTGACTTCAGCAAGAAGCAAAGCACAGATGGCCCCAGAATCCACCCACACACCCAGGTCGGCCAGGCAGCACCACAAGTCAGAGAGACTATTGCCAGGAGCAGTAGATGCCCAGGAGGTATCTTAGCAAGAGGTTTTCTGTCTGAGCTTTATGCTTACATCAGTAACCTTTCTGCTGCTGGTACCCACAAACACCTGTTAGCAGTTTCAGTGCATGCCACGCGTCAGACTTCTGTTTGCAGCTTTTGTGAAGTAAACCGGTAAAACTGGCATTAAGGTACGTATTTGAACAAGCAGACGCCAAACACTTCAGATTCTTAATTGGAACAGCTTCAAAGTAGGAACTAGATTTAAGTGTCAAAAGTGAGGGTGATCAGAGAGGAGGAGCAGAGATGCAAGCGCTCTTCTGCTGTTTTCTCTCTTCTTTTTTTTCCATACCTCCCTGCGAGAGCACGGTACCCCTGACAGATCTGTGCCGGCATTGCCTCCTAGGCTTCAGCCACTGGCTGAAGTCCTCCTTGAATTCAGGTTTACACCAAATATATGTGCACAAACTGATGTGGAAAAGAGCAGACTGCCTCCCCTATATGAGTATCAAATCTGCAGTCAGAGGTGATGCTGATGAGGTAAAAGAACACTCATAACTGTTGTTAACTACCACCACAAGAAGTTTGTTATCAGCCAACTGATAGCAGGAGCTAACACTAGCAAGGAAGTTTCTTGCAAAGCATCCTATTTCCCAAATATTTGCCTTTGAAGTAATAGTTGCTAAAACAACTGTTACTTTGGGAAATAAGAGTTCAGAAATAAAATGCTTCGCAAGAACCTTGCTTGTTACACCTTTGCTTTTTACAATCAGCCGTTGGGATGCTAAGATTTCACTGAAAGCCAAATATTCACCTACTATGAATATTTGTGATTGATGAAGATGTGCAGAAAAAAAATAACAAATAAACAAAAAAAAAAAAAGGAAAAAAAGAAAAACAACCCCAACCCTACAAAAATGCCAAACTGCTGAGAATCAAATAAAGGTGCCGAAGTAACAAGAGCATCCAACAAGCAATGGGATTTACTAGGTCTGGCTCTGCAGGGGGGTCACCAAAGGGGTTTGCTGATGACTTTTAATTGGGCTCTCCACAACAGGACCACCTTGGTCTCCTCCCTATGCCACCAGTTCTCTGCACAGAAATGGCTTCTCGGAGCCCCTCTGTTAAGCACGGGTCAGCAGTGGCTATGGCTGAATGACAAGTGCACACACAGTGACTGGCTAACCCTCATTTCCTTAGGGTGAGGTTAAGAGACCTGCAAAGGCCAGTAATGGCACTCTGAGGTTCTGCACAAGGGCGAGGCAGGACTACAGCAAACCGGTCTATATTTTTCTGATGAACGTTCATCACTTCTAGAAAGCACAGTTTCACCTGTAACAAAACCATTTGTAAAAATGTTTGAAGCAGGAGAAGGAAGAAAGTTTGGCTTCAGCATACTCAAAATGAGTCCTTCTCTCAATTCAAATCCTGTTTTTACTCATTTTATATCCAATTATTATGTTTGCTAGCACAAAACCATAATCCAACACTGAACAAAGACCTTCCATCAACCTGAAACAAGCTACAACCAAAAACCCATAAGTGAACCCAGAAACAGCCCATAAGGCAAACTGAAAAGAGTAGCTCCCAAGGCTTTACCCAGTGCAGCAGCAGCAGCTCCCGTGCCCCTCCATGCCCACCTGCACACTGGGAGAGCCACTGTTTACTGTGGGGGAGATCAGTGTGTCAGGATCAATTTGCAGCACAAACAAGCAACACTTCAGCAGGAAGAAACGAGGACCACAATGGCCATTCTGCAAACCTCAAAGGGAAACAGAAAAGCTTCTACAGCTTCTGCTCAACATCTCTCTCAGGGGTGCAGATGTTCAGGGAACCCTGCAAGCACCACAAAACCCACTCTCCCCATTGGAAACCTCATCTTCAAGCTGATAGCCAGAGCAACTGCCCAACACCTCCAGACACGTCTTCCACGCAACAAGAGGTCTGTCCCCAACAGCGACAGTGATGCTCACACCCATCAGCACTGTCAGGCAGCTCCCTACTTCAGTCTTCAGCCGTGTTATTTAAAGTTTCATGGTACAGTATAAGCAAAAATTAGGAGTGACGATTCACTCAGGAGTGATGGGCAGCACAGACCACGGAGGTCCATCGCAACACAGGTACCAACCCTCTTCTTTCATCTTGCAAATTCTAAAGCATGAGAAAAAACCAATTCTAAAATTAAGGGAAAGGCTACCGGCAGCATGGTCTCACTGCTGGCCCCTCTCAGCCAGTGGGAATTTCATCCTCAATGGCAATGACAGCCCACTTGGTCTAACGCTGAGTATCTGGGAAGAAAAAAACCCCATTGTTTCTTTCTGTTAACAGAGAGCTGGTGTGTAACAAAGAGGAAGACAGGCAGCCTGTGTGCTGCCGGTGGGTTGGTAAGAAATTCTCAAGGTCTGATCGATACCAAGAGAAAAAGCAGCTCTGGTCTGAGCCTGGAGCGTTATTCAAGCACGGGGGTCACCATGCAGCTTGTTTTCTTTAGCTACGAAGATCTGAGGCTAATGGACACAGAACAAGGAACGGAGTCGATCGCAGGCATTTCTAACCCTTTATCTGCACAAAAAAATAGTGAGCAGAGGTATCTAGGCATGTGTGTGAGCATGTCCAGGAGCGGCTGTGCACCTCTCCGGGTACCTGCTTCCTGGGGGAAACCTAAAGCCACCTGATATTCACAGAAAGTTGGGAGCAACTTCTTCTGGGGAAAAAATCCTGACAAAAATCAAAATGCTTTTTGATAAAAGATTTTTTTTTTAAAAAAAAAAAGCCATTTCTGTGGGAAACCGCGGCAAACTATTTAAACCACAATCCCCCCC
>VZTM01029744.1:211402-248945 GCA_013400555.1 Jacana jacana | reverse complement strand
CGCCCGCCGCTCCGGGCGGCCCCACGGCTCTGCCCGCTCCCGCACAGCCGGGAAAGGGGATGCCCGGGCCCTGCCTTTGTCTCCTGGCCGCCTCCGAGACGGGTACCGGCTGCCGGGCTGGACGGACGGACGGACGGACGGAGGGANGTCCCGGGCAGAAGGCGATGGCTCCGCACGGGCCCGTAACCTGTACCCCGGGGAGAGTCTGCTCTGGCCGGCCACACAGCCACCGACCCCCGCACCCACCTACCCGTGTATGCACCAGCCAGTACACACACACCCCCACGCACAAGCCAATGCCCGCAGCCAGCCGTGCAGGCACCCACCAAGGCACTCCATGCACCCATCCTCTCCCTTGCCCATAGGTCCGGCCACCCACTCTCTTCCTTCACTTGGACCTCAGTCATTATATATATAATTTTTGCAAACAGCCGTGCCGACAGGCTTTGTCACCCGTAAGCTCTCCCCAGACAACGGCCGGGCACTGGGAACAAAGCTGGTCAGGACAAGTAATGAAAGGAAGCAACTGGAGAAGTGCAACAGCCAAACTCTGGACATCCCAAATAATTTCGGTGCATTACCACTAATAATTTGTGCTTCCCTCTGAAAGCTGCTCTAAGCCTACATTTTTATACAGTGTTGCAGAAGAAAGATTAATATTGCCTTTAATAAAGATCTGTATTGGTCCTTGCACATGCTAAATCAGGGGGGGGGATGATGGTGTGTGCTCATGCATGATCATAAACCACCCCTGCCAAGAAGCAGCAAGCACCAACGAGAAGGTGCTTTTTGGAGGCACCTGCAGCAGAAGATCCCTGTGAAGAAAAGACCTGAAGCCAGCTTGATTGATACAGCCCCGCATGGGAGAGGGGCGATCTCATACGTAATGATGCTGAATTAAATATAATTTCTAGTTTCTTTGAAGCAGGTTTTCATTAAGACCCACTCCGCATTGGTGGTGTTCAGTCTGGAGAAGATTAGATTCTGGGGAGACCTTATAACCCCTTCCAGTACCTAATGGGCCTACAGGAAAGATGGGATGCAGTGACGGAGTGACAGGTAATGGTTTTGGAAGACTTAGATTAGATATTAGGAAGAAATTCTTTACTGTGATGGTGGTGAGATGCTAGAATAGGTTGCTCAGAGAAGCTGTGGATGCCTCAGCCCTGGAGGTGTTCAAGCCCAGGCTGGATGGGACTTTGAGCAACCTGCTCTAGTGGTAAGTGTCCCTTGGCATGGCAGAGGAGTTGGAACTAGATGACTGACTCTAACCATTCTATGATGCTATTGCAGGAGCAGAGAGAATGGCTTGAAGACGAGGGTCTGCATTAGTGCTGCATGGGAAGGCCATGCTGGGATGGGCAAAGTGTAGCTCAGCTGCTCACCTGAGGTCTAAACAGGTTTCTGCATGTATGAAAAACACCTACATTAATAGCTACAACAACAGCAAAACATCAGAAATGTGCCATTACCCATAATATTTGCTTCTACCTTATTTTCTTTCCCCTCAATCACCGTTCTACCTAATGCTGCGAGATGAAATGAGCTCCCTTTGGTCTTGACAGCACATGGTGTTCACTGTTTGCTGGGATGGCAAAATGCCTGCTCTGGCCTCCAAACCTGGACATGGACCTGGTGTGAGCAACACCAGCACAAGAAGGGGCACTCTCCATGCTGGGAAGGTGACTGGGCCACAGGCAAATACAGTCAAAAATAGGATATAAGGTTATTCAGAAACCATAGATTACAATTTCAAACCCATACATGTGAAATCCAGACCCTGGCTGGTCAGGGTGGGGGCCTGTGCTAAAGTTGCTCTGTTGCTCCCAGCTTCCATTCGTTTGCAGTGGCTTTTGCAGCCAGAAGCATCAGTTGAAATCAGTAGCCACTGAAGGATGTTCAGGCTTCTGGAAAAAAAAACAACAAACAACCCTCCCCAAAAAAACCTCCAAGCCAGGCTAACACTTTAACTCAAAGAAAAAACGCAACAACTGAGACTTAGACCTGACTACAAAGCTGAAGCTTTTCTCTGGTGCATTAGGGTAGAAATAAAACGGTACCAGGCAGTGAAGGTTTCCCTGCTGTAAGTCAGCATGAATGATGGGTGTCTGTAAGGCAAGGTGTGGCATGTCACATGTTGGCACGGTACATATGGCTTCTGGCAGGGAAAAACAAAAAGGAAATCAAGCCTTTGCATTTTCGTCTTTAGTCTCAAGTGTGATTTGGAGTAAATTGTCTCAGTGAATCAGCAAAATGGACAGAAGACTGCCAAACTGGAGCACTGGGAGAGCCACTGCACCACTCCAAGAGTGTTGAGGGAGGGAGGCAGCAACAATCCTCACGTATCCCGTATGGTGCCAGGAAAAGGGGTAGCAGAGAGGTTCAGTATTGTGAAGCTGCTGAGACTCACACTGAAGGGAGGGAGATGCATCTATTGGCGTTGGAAAACCCCATTCTGTGTATATCCACAGAGCTCTGGACTCTGTGTCATGATGGTTGAAGCCAACAAGAAACCAGATATCTAACTTGGACATTAGTTTCTTCAGTAAAGTCAACCAAACTACCTGAAGAATGAGCTTGACTATTCAATCTCTTCCATCTGAACTATAGGTGTGTATATGCATACACACACCCCAAATCCCAAAGCTTTTCAAAAAAACCTTCACTACTATTGGCTGATCCTTACACATAATGGTATGAATCTGAAATACAGGCCCTCAACTCATTGCAGCTGTGCTGAGCTAGAGTTCATGCAAATGAGGATGAAAAATGCAAAACATTCTTTTCCCTCCCAAAAATGAATGCCTAGGATTATTATTTTTTTAAAACTTTTCTACATTATTTGTTTAAAAGTCAATAGTTTTTAATTAAAACTGAATCAATGGCACCAAACATTATGGACTGAGTTTCCCTCTAATATTGAAATAAATGGAGTTATGCCCCTACAAATTTTAGGTGAAGCAGCTGCAGTGACTGAAGTATTTGCTGAACTATCTGGATCAGGAGGTTCTTGAGACTCTAAGTCCATTGCATACAGATCTGTTTCTCCTGGGGATGCACTGAAAGATGTTCTTTCCTTCATTTTGCTCAAATTTGAGAAAAATCATTGGGGATTGAAACCAAAGAAAGAAGAGGCAGTTGCACTTTTCCCTGTATGTGTCTTTATAAGGGTTTGGTGTTTAGAAACAATCCAGCCTGCTGTCAAGAGGTAATTATGTCCACTGCAAATGCAGAATAAGTTTTGGTAACGGTGCTCTTCCCTTTACCCCATCTGTCCATCATATTTAAGATTATAATGTGATTTAAATTAAAGCACAGTAACGTATGTTTTGTACTCCGCTCTGCAGTGCACCTTGACACAGATTAACATTAAAATTAGTCATGTTGTAGAGGTGTCAGTCTTCAGTTTGGCACATAAAATGAAATATGTTAAGTAACCTCAGACTTAACAGGCAGATTCTTAAATAAATATGGTAATAGCATATCCTGATCATAAGTGAAAAAAAGAGCATTAGGCTCCAGTGAGAAAGTATCAGTTGTTCCTTAGAAAAATAATTAAAAAGTACAAATGAAGAACAAGATTAATTTAAATAATCAATTTTGTGTTTCCTGCTAGCTGATTTAAATCATGATGAAAATTGCTGATGAAAGCCCCTCATTTAAATCAGTGCCCCTTAATGAGAGTGTATGCCTATGAAAGACTCACAAGAATACTTCCAGGGCTGGAAGAACATTGTCCTTCCATTGCAAAAAGAAATACATCTCACCAAGCTAAACAATTTTTCTCCCTTAAGCTCTTAACCCTGTAAAAATAGCAGGAATAGGGCAATAAGTTGTAGGCTATCCACTGCTGCATTATGTAAGTTTAACTGAACTTGTGATCCTTTTCGCTAAGCGTTGGAAAGGAAGATAAAGTATTGCTAAATGATTTAAAAGATGGGTTTGAATTCCCTAACTATTGCAGATGGATGTCCTGTCCAGACAGTTCTATCTCAGCGGCCAGCAGCCTTTTTAGGGCTGTGAGCTGTAGCAGAGGGAGGATGGCTGAAGGTGGAATAGGACTGTGCTGCCCCAAGTACTCGTCCAGCCCCAAAAAGCTGTTTGAGGGCCTCATCTCTGGTACCAGAGCAGTTACTCTCATAAGTCTGCCTCAAGTCTCCTCTAAACTTAAGATGTCTTTGTTTTCCTTATCAGTCAAAACCCAAACGCAAAAGCATTCATAATGAATTTATAGCAAATGTAGAAAAACTGCATTTCATTGAGGGTCGTGTGTGTATCTCAAGTCTGTGCACACAGTCACATGTCCCCTGAAATGGGATCTTCTCAGTGGTCCTAAAATCCACATTGCTTCCTAGTCCTCTTGTCTTCAAGGAATATTGGACTCCTCCCTGCAGAGCGCAGCGCTCAGTACAGCCCCATGGCCTCTCTGTCTGCAAGGGTGGCAGTCACCTCTGTTTCCATGCTGCCCAGGGCTTCTCCTGCACACCCAGTTCCTGGGCTCAAGTCAGGTGTCTCAAACAGAGATTTCTGCCCTTTCTGGAAGCATCCGTGGGATGAAGGCTTGAAGGCACAACCTTGACTGTACTAAGATCAGACACCAGAAGGCAGACAAAGAGAACAGATACTAAACTTCATAAGGGTAGTTTTAAAGTTATGGTAAATTTTGAGGCATGGTTTCTGGAATGCCTGTTATTGCTACTGCCAATATCCTTATTGTTCAAAGATCAAAAGATACACAGAGATCTATAACTAGGGATAATTCTTGCAGATTTACACAGACTTATCTTCACATACCTATGGTTCTCCCCCTTCACCTCATATTTCCAAGGGCAGCAACAAGGCTGTGACCCTGCAATGTAGAGCATGAGATGCCCAGGGCCTTGCATCCTTCCAGGATGCTGGTTGCAGGACATTGCTGCTCCAACTGGCTCGTGCAGGGGCTTCAGTCCTACCATGTGCCGTGAGCATGGTCCTGTCCTGTCCGAAAAAGTGGCAGTGCCAGGCCTGTTTCAGACTTCGATACCCATTACCATCGCTAGGGAACAGGGCCTGCAGGTCCTGGCATTTGCATGCAGGAGCAGTGCTGTGTCTTATCAGTAGGTCCTGAGCAGACACTGTTTCACGGACTTCTTGGCCTCTGTGATAAGTTTACAGGGATCCAAGAACACATCTATTTGCTCCTTTTCTTCTCCACAGTTTTTTCAAAAGCAGTATTACACCTTTGGCGATATTGGGGCATGCGGTGTAGGGGAGAACTTTGTAGAGTAGGGCTGAAGGTTGGATTCGATGATCCCAAGGGTCTTTTCCAACCTGAATGATTCTGTGATTCTATACATTTCTGTCCTGCTGTCCTGCAAATCTGCTTCCAATAGGCTGCCTTGTTGCTTCAAAGAGCATTTGCAGTGCTTAGCAAGATCTCTTGGAGCCCTTGACTTTGCAGCTGGCAAAGTTTACAACATGTTTACAATACCCTGCATAATTTGGCTATGAGATAATGTATACTATACTCCTTCAGTGGTGCACAGTGGGAGAAGAACAAGTGGAAAAAAAAAAAAAGGTGATGCAAAGCCAAGAAAAGCAGATGGTAGCAAGCTCTCCAAGGGGCAAGGATGAATAACTGCAGATTTTTTTTTCCAGAGGAAAAATATATTGTCAAATCAATAACACAGTTTTTAGGAAATGCAAACTAGATCAAATGTGCATTTTTTCTGCATTAAACAGTGGCACTTCATCAGAACCGATGGCCTGTACTGCACGTGTTTGCTAAAATGAAACAGAAATAAATATAGCATTGCTCCAAAAAGTTCTTGTTTGACCTCAAGGTTAAATTTCACACTTTCTGGGAAGTTCTGCTGTTGATAATGAGCCAAATCTTTCAGGTGTAAATCAGAGTGCCCCAGCAGTTACAATGCTGTTTAGCCGTGTTGTATCTTTGACAATCTGTCAGGGCTGTGATTCTTAGAGACCAGAGTTTCTCAATTGTTATGGGAACTTACCTGTGCCTGCTATTAGGGCCACATGAAAAATATATTTATTTAATGCATCTATGCATGATCCTAAAATGATTTATCAATACCCTTTTCCTTTTTTGACCACATCAAGTCAAGTTAGAGGGAGAAAAGAGATGCTTAAAAATAGCCAAGTATACAAATACTCTTACTCTCTTCCAGCAAAAGATTTTTTGCCTCTTTTTAAGTCACCCAGAGGAAGCCAAGCAACATATGGGATGCATGAAAGTTGCTCTCTGCAGATCTGTCAATCCGTTTTAGCGACGCCATGCATCAACCTCAACTCTGCTATTAACATGGGCCTCCCTACGCAGGGGCTGCCAACTGGCCCGCAGTCAGCTATTCACCCTGAGACAAACCATCTCCTCTGCGCTGATCTACTGGCCCAAAGAGCAGAAAGCTGCAAGGCATTAAATCTTATGTGCTCTTGCTTTGTAGCCATGATGCAAAACCAATCTCTGCAGTGTTGCCGATGCTCCCCTGGTCACCCGCTGATGGTGGTGGGTTAGAAAGCAGGTGGCATCACAGGCTGGAAGGAGCTGCAGCCACTGATAGCAAGCAATAACCTCTCCAGGCAAGGGCTGTGGAAGAGGGCTCTGTGCTCAAGCCTCCCACCTCAGGTCCTCTGTGCTGTGCCTGGGGATGGTGGGTCTGGGGACTAGCGCAGACCGAGCCCTGTGATTGACGAGATCTCCTGGTAAAGCTCCCTGAGGAGGTATATCTGCTCCAGCCCTTTGGGTAGAGGCAGCCACAACCCCAAAACAGAGAATGAGCAACCATTAGATCTCAAGTTCCAAAGCACCATCACAAAACACCACTTTGAGAATATTGGTCCTTCCTCACACATGAGATGGGGAGGCTCCCTTTTAATTTCCTTTTCAGAAGATCTGGACTCACAGGGTTGACTGACTAAAACTTACCTGCCATTTCCCAGCATATCAATAAATCAAAGTGCTCAGGGTATTTCTTGGAAGCCAGAAGCCAGCAGAGGCGATAGGAAGGAAGAGTCACCTCTCATCTTACCACTTTTCCAGAGGCAGTGAATGCTCAGTTATCATGCCCACAATGCTGATGATAATGTTTTCATCCAAGCTCCATTTTCTGTCCTGCTCGAGCAAATTGCTATTGCCTTAGTTTATATCTCTCTCTGCTGAGAGAAGAACCTGAGCTCCTTCTCAAAACTGCATACTCCTAAGTTCTAGCACTGATTGCTTTTGCTATGTAAAGGCAACCCTCTCTAAAAATCAAAATCTTTCGTATGGGCAATGAGCGTCAGGTGAGCTTCCCTGCTGCTAGAAACCCATGCTCCCCACCCAGCAGGTACCAAGCACTCCTCCAAGAGCAACTCCAAAGGAAAATCAGACTCCAGAGAGATCCAGGGAGCAACACAGAATTGTCAGTGGTGCAGTCAGGCTCTCACATCTGTGTGAGCTGCCATGGAGTCTGCAGGGTCAGAGGCGGCTCCTTTTGAAACTGGACAGGTTTCAAAGGGAGGCGAGCTGTCAGAAGAGGCAATCGCTGGGAATGCCTCCAGCTCCAGTCCCAAGCTGCAAACTAAAGTACTTCCTTTTGTTAGAGCATATGGCCAGATCCTGAGTCCTACATGTGTTTTAATGCCAAGAGTGACTATTAGTTTGGCATCCTATGCAGCAAAGAAGCCAGCAGGAGTTTTGCCCAATGGAGAAGAGGGGTGAAGGCAGGCAGCTTATCACACTGCCATTTCAGCTTGTTCTGTGTTTCCTGGCCACCATCATGTCCCTGGATTAGGTCAGCTCTTGCTGTCTTTTGCTCTCACCAATCCCTTCATCTGAGAGATCATGTTTTTGTACCTGCCCCTTATAGTGCAGGCTACAGAATACTGCATTAAAAGTCCATTGTAACCCAAAGCATTTTTCGATTACAAACAATTCTCTGCAGCAAATTCTAGTAGGCACATAGTGTAGAGTAATGTAATGGCAATCACCTGGTAGAATATTTTTCTATAGTTCTTTTACGAGTATCAGTACCCAGCCTGTATTCTGTGTCTCATACTTAAGCCTCCAAAATTATACAGATCAAAGCAACCTGCGTTTATATACTGATGTGTTCCTGCACTCAAGACATTTGCCAAGTGCTAAATATAAGGTTTCTCACTATAGTCAAAATCAAATTCAAATTCCAGCTGCCTCTCTGCTAATATGCAGCAAAGGTTTAGCAGTACAAAGCCATGTTCGTAGCATCAGACACCAAAGATGATTTAATTAAACACAAAGAGGAATTGGTACAAGCCTGAAATTAGTTTGTTGAAGAAAAAGCCTTCATTTCCTTCCTCTGACAGATGGAGCCACCTTGTGACCTTTAGTGATTGGAACAAACAGGATTGTGGCTTTGCCAAGACTGCCCTCCCCTCCTTTCCCAGCACACGCTGACTGAAAAATCAGCTCCTGCCTATGCTAACCAGGGCCAGGGAGACTGCAGGATGCTCACACTGCTGGAGCAGGTTGGCAGTGACCCCCCACCATGGGCCATGATCCATCTCCTCTCTCTCAGAGGGATGCTCTCCGGCAGATCAGATACCCCTTGAGACCTGAAGAACAACTCTTGGGCTTGGTGGTCTGTTTTCAAAGAAAAGGATTGTCTAGTCTCTGGGAAGAGAGTGATTTGATCAAGAGGGAAAAAATAGGAAGGTGTCCACAGTCAGCAGGGGGAATTGAAGAGATCTTGAGTGCAAGCAGGAGCAGGAAGACATCCCAGGGATGGGCAGGTGGTTACTTCCTTGTCATTGCTAATCTGGCTCTTTTAAAGCAACAGTAAAATTCCCAATGTAAAAAAAAATCCCTCACCACAACTATAGCAAGAGAGATGAAGGAATTTAAAGCATATGTTGGCAATAAAATGTTCATCTTCTCTTTCCTCCTCTTCTCCATTAGCTGTTATTCTCAGGCATTATCTCCTCTGAGCACCCTGTAAACTACAATCACATTGATGGCAACATGCAGGAGATGGAAAACAACCTGCTGTAAACAGGGATTTCTCTTGGCTATTGCATGCACACACAGATTTGCCAAGACACCTTGTTCTCTCCCTGCAGCCCTTCTGCTGATGCCATTCTGGGTCTTCTCTGAGCACAGATGGAGAATAGCACCAGGTTGTTTGCTGTTCTTGCCTCGATAACGTCAGCCGACCTGATTTAGAAACCAGACTGAGACCACTGCTCCTATTTGGTATACGGTACAAGCCAGTGCTGCTCCTCAGAGACTTGCACACAGACAGTTTTCAACAACAGAAAGGATTTTCACCCTTTAAGAGGCTAGGCTCTTGGCAACATTTAAACTGAAAGGATAAATTAGAGGGGGAGTCATCCCAGAGCAGTGGCACAATCTCTAACAGAAAAAGACACTATCCAAATCCAATTCAATACAATGTGGCCCAGGAGAGAGGAAGAAAGCTGACAACCCCACAGTCATGCAGATATGCCAACATGGGGCATGCAGCACCTTGGCCTAGTGGCATCCAAGCACAGGAGTGGGTGTCCTGACGATGGAGCATCGTCTGCCAGATGGTAGCTGGGGTGTTCCTCTGCCACGCTCCATGGGTAGATGTGCCCACATTGTTTTGACAGGGTAGAGTCCCCTGAGACTGGGCATTGAAACAGAATCATCCTCAGTGAGGAGAGCATCATAGGGATGATAAAGACCTGCAAGAGGAGGATCCAGAGGTCTGGAAACTGAAAGCAAAGTCCTATACAAAGGGGACTGATTTGACTGTAGGAGAGTCTTGAAAGCCAAGATGACTGAGGAACCACACACTAGCAAGGCTGGGGTAGAGCAGCATCAGCCCCAACACAGGACAGTGTGCAGAGAGGTGATTCAATATTGCCAAAAGGGAACTTTTAAACAATGCAACCAAGAAGGCAATGTGCAGCAGGGTCTGAAGCCCCAGTTCCCAAGCCTAAGACGGGTGTCCTGGGACTTGCCCTCCTCTGGTACCCTTACCATACAACTCAGCTGAGCCCAGCCATTGCCACAGGTCACGCTCTGGGGAGCATCGAACATGCCACAGTCCTTCCTTTTGACTACAGAGGATGCAGAAAGGGATGTGAATTTTGCTGCCAGAATATTACTGCCTGAATAAATAATGCAGTTTTAAATTTGAAATGGTGAACCTGCTGAGGAACTGATCCTCACTTGGTTTGAGGCAATTGCCTCCTGTCAGATAAACACACACACCACTGAGTTCCTGTGCTGCTGCAGTGATACCTGAGGCCAGCTGTAAAAGCCAATATGGTCCATTTCTCCTGCAGAACCTCCCAGAGAGAATATGCCTCAGCTGGGATAAATGCTTCACTTGTACTATGTCTCTACAGAAATGTCATGGTTTAGGGACTGGGTTTCAAATAAATAAGCAAGAAAGAAGTTGCACCTTGCCAAAAGGGCTGAGTTTGGCACACTCACAGAAAAGCAGAGCGCAGTCCTGCTCCCTTACAGCACAAGCAAGTAAAAAATGAGGGCCACACTGCCACCAGCTCTGGTTTCAAGGCTTCCCACACAACCAAGGGAGTAAGTATGGGTTTCCTCGCATGGCTGAAGGCCAACACATCTCCAGGCAGCATGGGGATGACCCTAACACCAGATAGTTTCTGTCAACTGGTGAGCATCCCCTCCTTTTCTTCTTCAGCTAAAGGGTGAGTCAGTTTGTTGTGGCAGGAGCCTTGCAATAGCAGTATAAAGGCTCTCGTTAAAAAAACAAACACCCCTTCCCCCCGCCTCCATTGTCACCTGGCCCAGCCATGTTTTACACATTTCTCACTTGTGGGAAACCACCCATGACTTGAGCAAGGAAATGCTCTTTTTAATATCTTCCTTTCTGTGGATTTTTTGTTTTCGAGTCCTTGAGTACATCTAAGACACAGGCCTGGGAAAAGGAGCTGCAAACAAGGGTGAGGACCAACCTAGGGGTTGTCAGTGCCACTCTACTCTCTCCTGCCAGGCTCACTAATCTGGTTGTGATTACTCTCTCCAGGATCTTTAAATACAGGCTTTGGAGATTAAGGAGTGCCCCCTTCCCAAATGAGGGAATCCTCCCTTAATCTACTCCTGCTGGCACAATACCACCAGGAAAAAACAGCATTTTCTGGGGAGCGTGGTCCTGGCTTTTTGTATTTCAAGGCCTTTTTGAAACACCCCTTCCATTGCTTCAGAGTCCTTCAGCATCACGTCAGACCTGACCTTATAGCCAGGCTCCCTCCACTCAGCACTCTCATGGGGTTATTTTCGGTCTCCCAGCCCAGGTACAAGCACTAATAAGCCCCTTTCAGTCTCACTGCCCCAGGTACTTTGGGGGCACCCCCTCCACAAAGGATGGAACCTTTTGGGTTTATTATCCCAGCTCAGCACCAAATAGTTGAGGCAAATAGAAACAAGACCTGAGGAAAAGTGCCAAAACACAGTTAATCTTTACGCAGCACAAGACAGACGGGGTCTTACTTGTCCTTATTCTGCTTTCCCCTTTTGGAGATTTTCACCAGTTTTAACCCACATTTCAATGGGTGCCAAACCTTGCACAAAGCAAGGATGCTTGTTTCTGTATTTGTAATCTTCCCCGCCAATCCTCCAGTGCCCCACTGGTTTTCTGCCCCTGCTAGGGAGGACACCCTTCTTTCTGTGAATGCCTTTGCTGGGTGATCTGTGGGTGCTGACACTGGCCACACTGAGCACCGAGCACCGTCCACAGCAAGGGGCACGTCTGGATCCCCCACCCCCACCTTAGCTGGTTCACAGGCCCTTGCTCCCTCATTCTAACATTTCAGTCTATTCTTGGGTTAATAGGGCTGATGGGAAGAAAGTCACCTGCCCCAGTGCTCCCCCTTGGCATGTGCCAGCTCCAGCTTGTGAGGCAGCCGGTAGGGGAAAGGATAATCAGCAGTGTAAAGCTGTGTCACTCTCAACCTAGGAATTCACTCTCCCAGCTCCCAGGGTCACGTGGCTCCAAGAAAGTTAGATTCTGTATGTAAATTTTTTTAAAAGAAGTTCAAGACCTATATAAGACTGTTTACAACCTACATAAGACTTATTTACGCAGGGGAAAATAACTCTCTTTGTGGATCTAAAACCTAAAAAGAAATGCCTGTCTTCCAACATGAGCTATTAAAAGCATCCTGAAATGTAACCCACTTTCATCATTTTGGGGTCTGACTTGCGAGGGCTGGACCACGATGCAGCACTTTGCTATCTCAGGAGCTCCCTCCAGCGTGGCAAGAGACAGCTCTGGCTCATCCTGCACTCCCAGAGTCTCACACCTGCAGCAGATTTGGCCACTGCACTTGGCCTGTTGGTGTCTCAGGTGCAGAGGGTAGAGGAGGACTTGGTGGATACCCCAGATGTCCCCAAATGAATTGAGTTAAGCCCCTTGTTAGCAGCAGTAAGCACCAGCCCTGGAGCAGAGCATCCTCCATCTCGCTGATTTATACCCTCTTCATCTGCTGCCACAAGGATGATTTTTCTTTTTAATCTGTTTTTGCTCTGGCGTGCTCCAGCTTAGTGTGAGCTTTGCTGGGGGAAGGGAGGTTTGATTTGATTTGTGCTGGAGCTGGGAACAAAGCGGCAGAAAGCAGTTGCTTTCCCCACTGCTCGAAGCCCAAGCTGGGAAGGGACTGCAGCACCAGCCAGCTTTTCCTCCACTGCCCCTTTATTTTCCCAAGGCTTTGCCCAGCTTTGTTTGCACGTGGCACTAATAAGTGTTTGGAGGCAGCAGTGTTGCTTTAAGCTTTGAATTGCTGTTCACAGAAAGAAATGTTCATCCCGACAGGCTCATTGTCATGGCAACAAGAGATTTCCCCCCTCTTATAAGGATACTGTTGCCAGTGAGACGAGGCAGGACGATGTGTCTTGTCCCAGGGGATTTAGCCCCACCGCAGGTATGCCAGCAGCCCACAGTGGGTGGCCAATGGAGTCAACAGGAAAAGCCAGTTCCCTGGAGAGCATCTCTAGGGTATAGAATCATAGAATGGAAGGGACTCCTAGGGTCATCTAGTCTGACCTTCCCGCAGTCAGCAGGGACACCCCCAACTAGACCAGGTTGCCCAGGGCCTCTTCAAGCCTCACCTTGAATATCTCTAGGGAAGGGGCCTCAACCACCTCCCTGTGGCAACCTGTTCCAATGTTACACCACCCTCATAATAAAGAACCTATTCCTAATATCCAGTCTAAAGGATGTCTCCATCATGCCACGGACACAAAGAGACCACGGGAATGGTGGAATTTTTGCTAGATCAGACATCACTACATAGAAAAAGGGGGATGATGGCAGGTGTTCCTTTGGATAATCCTAGGTGCTACCTGCTGGCTTTAAAGAGTTACTTGGAATGATAATATTTGTTTCTGAACTACATTTTTGTCTAGTCCATGCTTCCCCAGCACAATGACACTGCATCACTTGTGCACTCTGGGACAGGGTAACCCTGTGCTACATCTCAGCAGAGCCATAAAATTAACACATTTTCTCTTCCAGTCAACAGTGAAGAACCAAGACAGGGTCAATTTGATTATTTAGCTTGCACAGAAAGTCTCTAGAGCCCTGTAGGGGTTGCAGGCTGCAAAGGTACAATTTTATGAAGGCAAAATTTCAGAGAGCTAACACATTTCTTACTACTAAGACTAAGAGGCTATTTGCTACAGCATTTTTCCCCCTACTGTGACAACAATAAGCAAGCAAACATGATTATCACCTTCAAGAGCAAGTGCTTCTGCCCTCTACCACATGCCAAAGCATTCAAAGCAACCTGGGCCTCAATAGCTCCAAGGTAGGAGTGTGAAAGGCGTTACAGAAGAGTTTGAGCACTGTGGCTCCCACCATGAATGCCACCCACTGCCCCAGGCAATGCTCAAGAAAACCCCAAAGTACATCTTTTAAAGTGCTGGTGGTATTACTTACTAGTGCTTGAGCACCTGGAGGACTTGTCTCTCCAGAGCACAGGGTAATGAGGGTACAGTTTTGCTGATTTACAGTGGCATGTAGGTGTCCTTGAGAATCAAGAATTTCTTGAGAATTGGTGGACCAATTTAAAGTCCACCATGGCCAGCTCTAAATAAATTCAGTGGAAAGCAAAAAGCAAGAGGTGTCTACTTCCCCCACCTAGTTTTCTTGGCAATGATGGTCAATTTTTCCTGGCCACCAGCTTTCAGATGGAACGGGATCCCCTATTTCCAGCACTGCTCAAGCCCAGTAGTCAGCAGGTAAGAGCCAAGGTGACAAATTCTGGATGAATAAGAGAAGAGCCATCATTTGCCTTAGGTGCTCCATTGATTTTGGATGGCAGAAGCTCACCAGACCCAATATAGAAACAAGAAGTCCTTTTCTTTTGTAAAATCACTCAAAATTAACATGTCCTCTTCTTTAGAGGCATGGTTAGTAGGTCGAGAGAGGTTCTTGTCCCCCTCTGCCCTGGTGAGACCCCATCTAGAATATTGTGTCCAGTTCTGGGCCCCTCAGTTCAAGAAGGACAGGGAACTGCTGAGAGAGTCCAGTGCAGGGCTACCAAGATTATTAAGGGAGTGGAGCATCTCCCATATGAGGAAAGGCTGAGGGAGCTGGGTCTCTTGAGCTTGGAGAAGAGGAGACTGAGGAGCGACCTTATTAATGTTTATAAATATGTAAAGGGTGAGTGTCAGGAGGATGGAGCCAGGCTCTCCTCAGTGACAACCAATGATAGGACAAGGGGCAATGGGTGCAAGCTAGAATATAGGAGGTTCCACTTAAATATGAGGAAAAACTTCTTTACAGTGAGGGTGAGGGGACTCTGGCTGCCCAGGGAGGTTGTGGAGTCTCCTTCTCTGGAGACATTCAAAACCCGCCTGGACGTGTTCCTGTGTGACCTGCTCTAGGTGTTCCTGCTCCGGTAGGAGGATTAGACTAGATGAGCTTTCAAGGTCCCTTCCAATCCCTGATATTCTGTGATTTAGTGAACAAGCTGCTGCTGTCGGTTCTTCATTGTGGAGATCTTTGCAATGCCATTTCTGTGCCAATAGTGGGAAAGGAAGAGCCATGTGCTCTGTTCTTGGCTTGTTTTCTATCACAACATTTATCATCAAACAAGTGCTGAAATGCTGCCCATTTCACACAAAAGTGTTGTTGTTCTGGAGTTATAGTAAGGTTTCAGTAATTGCAAATGAGAGCAGGATTTGGCCCACACAATAGAGGTAATAGATGGTCTCTACAGTTAAGTGTACGTCCATCGGTGTACCCAGAGTATTACAAATTAATTAGTACACCTTAGTCTCTACGAATTCAATATCCCAGAAATCATTTAAAGTCTCTCTGTTTTTACCTGCTTTGTGAAAAGCTGCTTTTCTCCTGTGACTTAGTGCTATTGTAATGTCAATTTAGGAAAATCCAGTGAGGTATGCACTGCATGCGAAAACACCATTTTTTTTGTTTGTTTGTTTTCCCAGGTGAATAGTTTTCTGTTTTACAGCAGTTCTTTTTCCATATGGTTCCTCAGATTTACTTTCCTAAAGAATTGTTATTCATCCCTTAAAAAGTCAGTAAGATGTCATAAGCAAGAGGGGAAGCTTTCAGGAAGACTGAAGAGAAAGTTTTCAGGAACACTTCCACAGAACACACCAAGTCAACATGAATTTCCTTGGTCTCCACTCCAAGGCTAGTAAATACAGTGCCACTGTGAATGGTTAACCTTTACTGCAAGTATTTGATTTCTGCCTTTATAAAGCCAGCCTTTAAGAGCGCTGCCTCAAGGAGGAAAAAATAAAGGGGCATCTGATAAGCCTCTAACACTAGAGCTTACTGAAGTACAAGGATCTTGCAGCAGACACAGCATCTTCTTACTTTGGTGTTTTAAGCTTTGAACAAACAACTTGATCTGGAGTTGGAAAAAGGGGATACTTATTTCCAGTAAATAAAATGGAAATGGAAAAAAAAAAAAAAAAAGGCAGAAAGTTGCTGGTTAGAAGAACATGGAGACCATAAAACAAATCAATTTGCTGGCTTCAGTAACATAATAAACAAGCTCAGTAAACAAGCACTGAATGCAAAACGTGCTCTGATAAGCCTGGTTTTTGCTTATGCTTAGCACCCTTAATATTATTTTATTCAACTAAAGTCCACTTCTTAGCATGTTTCATTGCATTCTTGTTTCTACCCACGAGCTATTTAACCCAAGAGCTAGTTGTCAGGAAAACAAAACAAAAACAAAACACCCAACCCAAGTAAATCTTAGTTAGAGGAATGAAAAGTCAACATGAATAAATACATGCTCAGCTGTAATTGCTTACATGTATGTGGTATGTCCTAATATTTAGTGGAGAGTCTAAATTTAATTAGAGATGAACACATTTGAAAAGTTAGCAATTGAAAAACAGCTTTTTCATTAGATGAAAGGCAAATTGAGCCAACACATCTTGGTTTAATTTCACCCACAACTGAGTAACCCCTCTGTGAAGTCCACTTGCTTAGAAATCCATTGATGAAATGGATTTTGCATTTTGGTCATTCCGTGAAGCTTACTGAGGCTGTTGCTGTTACAAGAAATCAAGGAATTGTGAAATTTGTTGCATTACATAGTGGAGGGTATTCACTGGTTACGTCCTAGGCAAAGGGCTGGAAAACACAGTGTAGTGTTTGTGCCTGGTTTTCAGGCATAAATGCTATCAAGAAGTTTTGGATCACACCTAAAATTTTTTTTAGGAAGCATGAGAAATGCTAGAAGAGGAGCTAAGACCACCTGGTTGCTTCCTTGGCTCTGCTCACCCTTTGTATGTGTTACTAAGCCTGGCCTCCTCAAGTGTCTGCTTGTTTAATGGCTCCTCTGCGAGCAACTGCAATCATCGACTTCAACTGATGCTCAGCTCAATACAGGCTGAGGTAAATAGGAAAGACACTATTTAACAGCTCAGTATGTATTAAAACAGGAGGTTTGAGGTACATCTCCAGAAAAGCAATGAAGAATTAACTGGGGACTGAGTCTAATTTCATTTTGGCATGACTAAGGCCATGAAGGACAGAGGTAAGTTGGCAGGTAGAGTAGCTTACCTTGCTGTCACCTCTGTAGTGTTACAAAGCACATACAGAGCCTGATCTTGGCCATTCCACCTTGCTAAAGCAGATTATTGCTGCCAGCTAGGGTAAATAGGAGTGTGGGAGAAGGACTCAGGTCTTCCTGGCTTTGTGACACGACCAGCTCTGGCTCTCTCAATGCTCCAGTGCCCATTCCTGTCCTGACACAGCTGCTGCAGCTTGTACTACCATAGCTCCAAGCTTGTACTACCATTTTAGCTCCTCCTAAAATTGCTGCAACTAAAGCATCCCCTTGCAGGCTGTATGGGCTGCAGCAGATTGGGGGACTCTAGACTCCAGGTTACTTGCTCCCAGCTCAGCTGAATCAGTTCTCTCTTATAGCCATAGCACCAAGACAGCTGGGTTACCTCAAATCCCTCTTCCTGGGGCTGCGAAGTGGCTGGTGCTCTCTCTAAAATCCTTGATGTACGGCAGGTCTAATATCTTCTGATATCAATACGAGCCTATCCACTGACTTTTGTGTACTTCAGATTAAAGGCACTGTATATAGATTTTTTTCAATTAGGGCAACTAAGGGCTTGAGTATTCTGTGCTTGTTAGCACTGATGGGATTTGGGCACCCAGATCATTTGGGGAGCTTTGCAAATGCCAGCCATAAAGTATAACATTCTCATGTACAGCATATATGTCGTTTTCTTTGCTGGGATGTACCAGGAGCTATTTCTGGTTATAAAAAAAAAAGAAAACAGCCTGCACCCCAAAGTGATGATGAGACAGTGGAATTTATTCCACTGCATGGACCTGTTGATTAAAACCATCAGTCATATCACTGAAAAATGAAACACCATAGAGACAAACTACCCCAGAGCCTGCTCTTTCATTCTATAGCAATCACTTCACACAACATAATTATCTTCCGAAGTTGCTGATGACAAGGCTAAAATACAAAAATATTCAAGAGTATCTCCACGAAGCTTATTGATGTGCTAGCTAAATTTTTAGCACATAAAGAGGTTGGGAGAGGTCTTTGTCTGCTTGTCTACATTAACATTTGCATTTGCTGTTCATAAGAAAATATGAGCTTCATCATGTTAATTGCAGCTCTTTCATCTTTCTGCTTCAAGCTGTATTATAACTGACCTAGCTTAAATATGCAGTGCTAAAGGGCTCTAGAAACAGGGATACACGCGCCACAATCCTGTCTATTATCCTGTGTGAAGTCCCTACAAGATGCCCTCCAATTAGTGCTGCAAAGCAGCTAAGAGACCAGTGCCCAAGCTCTAATCTCTAAGGCAGTGCTGTGTTAGCTCCGATAACCTGGGAAGAAAAGGGACACAGGCACCTATTTTAGCATAGTTCTCCTGTGAATGGCACACTCTCATATGGAAACCAGAGCTTCTCATAGGTTCTGGGGGCACTGAAAATGCCCCTGCACAGTGTACCACAGCTTCATGTTTGTAGCAGTCACAGCTACTGTGGTCTACAGCTCATGGCGGGACATTGTGGCATAACATCATGCACCATCTGAACAAGCAGGGACGTTTTGCTTTGAAGGGAAGTCAGTTAAAAGAAAGAAATTAAGCTACTAATTTTGGCTGGACGAAAGACATTCTGGGAATTATCCAGGTCAGGCTCCTTTGGGCATAAGGTGCAAAAGTCCCAAACCTGGTGCACCACAACTCAAGTTGCTTCGCAGCCTGGATGGAAGAAGTCTTCTGTCCCTGTCTCTCCTAGGATGAGAATAGAATATTTTCTGTTCCTACTGCTGCTGAGACTTTTATTTCTTGAAAATGCTATCAGCCTTCACACACAGGTTGATAAAGTGTAGCAGCACCAGATAATAGCCAGGCAGGAGAGGGGGGATGGATTTGCTTGGGGCTGCAGAGCTGGAGGAGCGGCAGCCCCTGATGGCCCCAGCCTGGAGCCAGCTATGGCATTAGGCAGAGGTACTGGCTGAGCAAAGCCTGTTGGCCGTACAGTGGGGGGGAGCAGATTCGCCTCTGGGAGTGTGCTGGATGCTGCATCTTTCCAGGCAGTGGTGTGAACACTGAAAACACATCGAGAGTAGGAATGGAGCAGCTAACAGGCTGATGAGAGCTGCATCCTTGTAACAACAGGAAGGACAGCTAAGGACAGCAGCACTTTGCCTGAGAGCAGACCCACAGAGGAGCAAAGGATGGTGGCGATTAAAGGCTTCTCGGTCTGTTCTGCTTTACACTTCGTGCCTTCTCTCAAACAGGTATCAGCAACAGAGGAAGGCAGATAAAAAGGCCTTATTTCTGGCAAGAGCTCCTGAAAGCCTGGCTTTGTGGCAGCTCAGGAGACGCGGTGCCAGGAAGGAGTGGGATTTGTGCTCCCTGGAAGAAGGACGCAATGGAGCAATATGTTTTTAGACAGAACGTATAAAAACAAAATGAAAATACAGAAGCATTTGTAACTTATCTGAGGGCTATGAGCTGTATCTCGCAGATTCAGGAAGGCAGCTTGGTCAAGTTCCTCTGGAGGTGCCAAACCTTGACTGGGAGCTGGGCCAGAAAATTCAACACTCAGGAAAACACTGCTGGAAGATCACAACTCATCCATACAAAAGCAATTAGGATTTTCCAAGTGAAATAATTAAGTCCAGGCAACTATATATGTAAAATATACAGTGTACTGATGCCTTCTGGAAAAGGAGGACATTGACAAGCTGGAGTGATACCAGCTGAAGGCCACCAGGATGGCTGGGGGCACTGACCAGCTACACTTTGGGCAGGAGCCCAAAGAAATGGGGGAATTTCCATCCTTGGGATTCTAAGGAAGAGGATTTAAACTACAACCAAGCCCCCACAAACACCATCTTCACCAAACCCTGACCTGGTACTGCCAGACAGGTGGACAAAAATGACACCTTTGGTTCTGTTCAGTAACTTGCCCAAAATGCTTTGGGAGGAGAGATGAGAAATGAAATTAATTCAGGTAAAACAATGGATCGTCTCAGGTGAAAAGGACACCTAACACACACACACACGCTTGACTGACTGTTCTTGAGAAGTGATTTTGTATGGAAGAATCCTCTGCAACAGCTTATCCAAAGCAGAGTGTTTATTTTACCTGCTCAGCTCACTGCAGGGTGCTTCCTTCGTCTTCCTGTACAGACAAGCCTCTGTAACAGAGACCACTAAATATCTCTGATATATACTGGTACATATAACTAGAGAATGTGTTGACAGGCAGAAGCAATTTAGTTTCAGTCAGGTTTCATTTTTAAATCCTCAATCCCTGACCTTCGAGAAAAGCTTGGCTACAGTGAGCGCAGAAAGCACATCTGTCATCGTGCTGGGGGAAAATAAAAGGAAGCCAAAACACCTGAGTGTGTCCATTTTAAAAATTAACTGTTTGCAAATTTTGCTTTGTATTTAATAAGCTTCTGATTAAAGAAGATTTTCAGGGTTTCCCAGATTCAGTTTCTTTTCCAGCATAAGTTCATTTGGTATCTGTACGCTCAAGAAAAGCCCATGTTTAAGTCAGAAAATCTGCATTAATATTAATGTTGAACAGAAAGGAATGTGGGAGTTGGACTATTTGGCAGTTTTAAGAAATTTACTTAGAGGTGTGCTTAACCCAAGAGATAACCCATTAGTGTCATCAACCAGCAGTTTCAAATGACAGAAAGAAGTGATGCTACTGGCTTTTTCCAGTGTGGAAAGGAGGCAGCAAATGTTGGGACCCGACTGATTATTCCAAGGCTTCCCCCCTAATTGTCACTCCAACTCAGAGTTCCCTGGTAGCCTCCATCGAGTCATTCCTCCTGTCTTACCTAATTTTCTCAACTGCAGAAGTGAGATATTACCGACTCATATAGGATTTATGATGGGAAAAGGATTTATTTTATCTTATAAAACATAACTTAGAGATGCTAGTTGTAAAGGCCCAGTACGTGCAGCAGCAGAGAAATGTAGGCTCTCTTGCTCTTTGTAGGAGTTTGCTGTTTAATCAGGCAGGGCCAACCAAGTGAGGGAAAGAAGTGCTTAGATATCTAAATGGTGAAGAGTTGTTCTGAGGAATTATTCTATACTTTTATTTATTCTTTTATTTCCTTTGTCTATATTTTTAATTTTATTTTTCCATTCATCTAACTTAAAGTCCATTGAATAATTTGTGACTCTGTTAAATGAAAAATTCATATGATGATTTTTGTGCTTCTTTTTTCTTATAAATATACCCATTTTATTCCACGTTGTAAACTGGCAATTGCTGACAGGGTTACATAAACCTTTAAAATGTTTATGGCAGGGACTTATTCTACTGCTCAGGTTTCCCAAACAAAACAGACTTGCTAAAAGCTTAAGATCACTTTAAAAATGTGGAAGAACTCCTGCCCGAGGCATTCCTGCTGCTCTCAGGACCTGTGCTGAGTCTGGTTTTCTGGAGAGAATCATTAACGTTTTCATGTCAAGTGAAACTTGATAAATCTCCACTGGGGGTCTCTGTTCTTCAGAGTTTTCAACTTTTAATGCCAGCTCAATGCCCCGAGACTGTCCCAAGTTCTTCAACAGGAAAGAGCCCTGGTAGCCTCCATGAAGGACAGGAGGATTGTAGACAAAACCTACCCAAAGGGAGGTCCTGACCAATCATCCAAGTCAGGTACTTTACAGAGAGCATTGGAAAGCATATTCTTCTGGACTATTTAATATTCCCAAATAATCTCCCATTGGATATTTCCAGTAATTGAAAAGAGGTTCATTCACTCATATACAGAGAAAGCTTGATAGCCATGAACATGATCTTTAAAGAATCACAGAATTGTTGATGTTGGAAAGGACCTCTTGAGATTATCTAGTTCAACAGGCCTGCTCAAGCATGGTCAGCCAGAACAGGTTGCCCAGACCTGTGTTCACTGGGGTTTTGAATGTCCCTACAGATGGAAAGCTTCTGAGACCCGTACCACCAAAATGATTCTTTGATTCTATGCCACTGTAGTAATTTCAGTCTCCTTGAAATTGGACCAGGTCTAAGCAGGAGATGGACTAGTGGCCCAGCAAAGGTTCCTTCCAACCCAAATTATTTTACAAGACCACGACAGTTGGGGTCATAATTCTGGCAAGATGCCTACTGTTTTAGAAGAGCTTTCACAGCTATAATGAAGCACTCAAAATGCTGGCTCTTTGCCCATGGTTCAACCTAGAGCTGGAGTTCAGAGGAAAGGAAAAATGCAAATCTACAAAGGAGTAGGGGGCTACAGAGGATGCTACAGAGGAAGCCTAGGGTGGATGCCAGAACATCTGGGGCATATTGAGTCTCTGGATGGAGGGAGCCCCCTGGAGTATGGATCAGCCTACGGTTCTGACCTCAACACTTCTCCATCTATGGAGGGCCTTGGAGCCCAGCATAAACCTAGGCTGTGTGTTCATGTGTGGCTCAGGCCTGAGACTAAGAATAAGAAAGGCCAGAGCTACAGCAGGATTTTGAGAATGCCAGGAATAAAAGACCGTTTCTGTGAGCAACAGTGTGTCAGAAGCATTTTTAATGGGTCTGAGATCCAATTCAGAGGAGCATTTAAGGAAAGGCACCAATGAGCAAGATTTACCATTAAAACATTACTACAAGTCTTCAGTGACTAGGAAATCCACAGCCAAAATCTGAGAGAAAACTTTCCTATTACTGGCAATTTATTAGTCAAGTTAATTAATGCAATACTTTGTTTTAACTTAAGGATCCCAAACTGGCTGATAGGGTTTGTGAAGGTTTCAAAAATATCTATTCATATGCTTTCTTTTTTTTTTTTCCTTTTAACTTAAGAAATGATATACATTTAAGGCATAAAAAGAATATTTTAATTGAAAAGGTCAATGCTTACAAGTTAACAAACTCATAATTTAATATTTTCTGTGGAATACAAATTTGACCCTGAGATACGCATACCCTGTAGTTATGTGCTCACACACTGGTTTTCAGACGTTGAGTGCTATGAGTTCTTAAACTTCCCTTAGTGCAGCTGTGTGTGTGGCACAGACATACTGCCCATACATTATAGCTTGCTACTGCCCCACTCATTATTAGTTGCCTCTTTTATTTTCTCGTCTCATTCCCACTCAACTCAATTAGCAGGCTATGACTGAACAATATTTAACAGTAAGTAAGCAAGAAGCCTCAACTAAAAGACAGGAAATTTGCCTTTAGAAAAGAAAAACTGGAAGAGTATCAGAGCATATAATGAGATATATAAATAAATAGGTCAGTATTTTATTGAATCGCAATGGAACATCTAGGACATTAGTATGTGCCCAAGCCAAGAGTTTTCTTCTTTAGATTCATGACCAGAATGGCAAAGTGGCATCAAACATCACAGAACATTTGGATGTTCCTCTATTAATAAGGCACTGTGACCTTTTTAGGAGCCAGATAAGACTGAGATGCCAAGTAAGAAGTGAAGGCATTATCTTATTACCATCAACTATTACTACTGGTACCAAACTGAAAAAGAAAACGCATTATCTAGTCACTGTTTTGACTTGACTTTAGAGAGTCCAAAGGATGGGGTAAAAGTCACATCAATGTACAAATACTGGTGTACAGGCTCATTACTTAATATACAATTTCTCCAGACTACCTGTCCTGGGATCAAAACAGCACCTTAATTTTTCTAGCAATAAAAATTTTCAAGAAAGGAACTGAAAGAAACAGCAAATTTTATTCTCCCCTCCCCCTTTTCATTCTTTCCATTTTTATTCTCTTTTGAAGTCTAATTTTTCCTCTTTTCATGTTGCTACTGGAAATGAGAGAAAGAAGGAAAAGGAAACAAGAAAGAAATAAAGCAAAAATTAAACTGTATTCCTGCACTTGGGAATACCACAATGCTTTGGGGCTTTAAAAAACACTTTTCATTCAGTGAGGAACCAAATTAAATTTTAATCTGGTGAAAACTGAATTTCCTGATATCTATCATGTAGGTATAATGCTTTGTTGTAAGGATTTCAATCAAACATGAGGGAGAAAGAAAAAATAATAATAAAAAAAGATGCTGCTGCTTCAATATGAGGTTTCCCAATAGCTCCCCAAGACTGCTAGAGTGCCTGCAAAACGCTGCTGACCACCAAAGGGACTCTACCAGCTCTCGCTGCACTTGCCTTTCTGTTCTCATATCTCTGAAACTCCCCTGAGTGCACTCCAAATCACAAAAACTAAATTTGAACCTCCACTTTCTCAGCAGAATAAACCAAAAATGTAGGGAACCCATTGAAAAGCTAACAGAAAATTAAACGCTATTGAAGTTACTCAATTTATAAAATAAAAACATACAGTTTCTACTTGGGTCTTCCCTTTTCAAAGAGAAAAAATTAGGCCAAGCCCAGCATGGAGCATGTCTCAACCAACACCCATGGCTGGCAGCAGAGTAAGCCTGCCCTAGCAGCAAGGCTGCTGAGGTCAGAGGGTGATTAGCCCCTCAACTCCTGCTTTCCAGCTCCATTTTCTCTTGCCTTGGGATGCCCGTAGTTCTGTCCAAAGTAATGCGGGCAGCAAAAGGAGGACCGAAAGAAGAATGCATCAGCCAGAAACCTTGGTCCCCAGCAAGTGCCTCAGAGCCCATGGTGCCCCTGTAAAGCTTCCAAGCCTCCTGGAGATCTGACTGCAAGGTATAGTTTTTAGGAAAACTATCCATTTTTATTGCTCAGTTAGTAGCATCAGGAACACAATGGTGGTATGGATCAGAAAATAAGCAGAGCGTTAGGATCTGCTTAAAAAAGCAGATCACTAATTTTACAGAGTTTAACTGTGCTCTCATGATTTTTAAGAGTATACAGCTCCCTACAACAGGCTTTTTGAGCCATGTGGCCAAATCAAACTACAGCTGACAGGCGCTGAACCTCCCCAGAGGTGCTGTCCCCTTTTTCAGTAGCCAGCAGTTTTGGCAAGCCCCAAATAAAGACTTTTCTGAAAGATCGCTGTTTATATTCTTAAAGAAGCACCAGGCCCAGTAGCAAAACCTTTTTCTCCCAAAGGGTGGTCAGGCACTGGAATGGCCTGCCCAGGGAGGTAGTGGAGTCATCGTCCCTGGCAGTGTTCAGGAAGTGTCTGGACTAGGTGCTACAAGATGTTTTTGTAGCTTAGTGGGTAGCATTGGTGACAGGAGGACGGTTGGTGTATAGATGATCTATAGGTTCTTTTCAACCTTGTATTTCTGTGATGTCTATGAAAAGCAAATGCCTGCTCTCCCATGACAATGCTTTCCAACCATCCGGCAAGAAGAGCAAGCAGAAATTTATTTTTGTTTGAAAATCTTTTGCATAGGAAAAAGCTTAACTTGAATCAGAGTCTCTCCCTGTGGCTCTCCCTGTGACATGGCTGCTACCACACTGGCAGGAACCCCTTGTTGAGCACCAGCAGAAAGGTCAACTTTGCGACACAGTGGAAAGCTACAACAGCAATGTTGCCCCAAAGCAATGCTCCTCTGCATGAATCTCCCTTCCCCTCTAAGGGAGCTGCTATTGAATTCACCTGACCCAAAGACAGACTGTTTGTTTCTCTTTCTGCCCTTTCTAATGCACCAATTTGCAGAGGAAGCTGTAATCAGCCTGATTCAAGCCCGCCATGAGATCTCAAGCATACAACCTCCTCTGCCCCAGAGGAAATCCCAAATCACCCTGCTGAGAACAACCAGATGCCTTCTCTGAGAGGCACAGCAAACCTGAGGGAATGACTCAATAGCTTAGCTCACATTGCAGATGAACTCATTTAATCCTCTTGCTTAACACAAGAAGCAGCAAACCCTGCGCAGAAGTAGAGCATTAATCAGTAATTTCCTGAACAGGCCTGAAAACAGCAGTCTGCGGAGTAAAGTGGTATGGCATCCCAAGGGTTAATGCCATCTAGGGAAGGATACAGCAAAAGCCCTTGGAGGAGTGTAGTAATTATAGTGCAAAGCCCAAGCTGGGTGACAGCCAGCAGTGCAGCTAGTGGACATGCCACTGCCGCCCCATAGGTCACCTACTGGCAAAATATCTTTATGCTTATGAATACAGTAAGATAAAAGCCAGGGCTGGCCTGAAGTCTTGACCGTTCCCAGATATTACAGTTGGGGGTGAGGGGCAGAGGAGGAGGGGAGGAGAAAGTGCTACTTTTGAAGTGCTTTCTTCACCCACACTAGAGCCTCTCATTTTAATGTTTATTCATTTACTAAGAACTACTGAATAGAGAAATCACACCTTGGAAAAAAAAGGATTTTTTTAAAAAAAGTGTAGTGGTTCTGGGTAGCTGGCAGTTTGTGTCTTTTAAACCCAGAGAACTGCCTTTCTCGGAAAGATGGGAAGGGAAGATGGAAGGATGGAAATATCATCACACCCCACCCCCCCAAGAGCTGCTGCCCGCCTGGTGGTGGCAGCACCCAGCGAGCTACCTCCCAGCTGCGGGCACTGCTGGCTCCGGCGGGGACACTAAGGCTGCGGGTGACCCCCGACGAGGGGGATCCGGGAGGGGTACTGCCCCTCCGGGAGGGGTACTGCCCCTCCGCCAGCGCCCCTGCCCCGGCCACGCCGAGCCGCCGACAGGTGGCGCCCTTGCGCCGCGGGCGGCCGAGTGCGCGTCTTCCCTCCCTGGAGAACCGTCAGAATATCAAAATACAGCACTTACAAGTCAACATTTTTTTAAGGTTTTGTTTGTTTTGTTTTTTCTTTCCCCTTTTAAAACGAAAGACTAAGTACTCTAACAACCAGGCTTTTTGAGAAAAACGACGCCGGAGCCGCGGAGTCCAGCCTGCTCCGCTCGGCACAGGTCAGCCATCCCCCGTGCCCCAGCGCTGACCCCCATGGATCCGTCCCGAAGGAAACCAGCAAATGGGCATCACTGCCGGGGGAACGGTAAAATAATGGGGGGACAGAGAAGGACTATTAAAGCCCATCTCCCCAGCAGCACAGGGCTCCCTGCTCCTGCCTTTTAGGCTGACCTTAGGGCTTTAGGTATTTAGAGGAACATAGGAGGCTTTTAGTGCTCAGTCAGCGCACCTGACAAGGAGGGGCTGCCAAGTCATCACTTGCAGAGGAGATGTTTTGAGGTTTTCTCTCTTTTGGCAGCAAAAAAGGACCAGAAAATTATTCCAACCAAGACTGCAAGGATGCAGGAGGCTCAGGCTGCTGGGTGTCGCCCTGTCAAATTGCAGACAGGAGCTTGTCCTGGTCTGGTCTTCTGGCATGAAGAGCTGGAAGTTTTAAAAAAGCACTTTGTGAGTAAGACGAGCTCCAGCCCCCCCACCCCGTACACACAGCCCCACTGCCTCAGACTGCTTATGAACCATTTAAAGGCAAACTGGGTGCTTTGTCCACTTCAAATTTATACACATGTTGGCTGGGATGTGCAGGGTGGTTTTGGGGTGCAGCTAGCAGCAACTCCATCCCAAAAGTGCCCAGAGCTGGATTGCTGTGATAGCACAGTGCTACTGAACTGTGAGATGGGACCTGCACGTTCACACGGAGGATGAACAAGAAGGACCAGTGAAACGTGTGTGGATCATGCTGACAGCCTGTCCCACACCCCCAGTACCTTTCCAGTTAGAGCGGGGAATAAACACAACACCCGGTTGCAACTCTACACACCCAGCAGAACACACCTTTTCAGGGGAACCCTTTACATCAATCTACATTAAAAAAAAAAGAAGATGTTATTTAAAGAGCAGCTTCCAACATTGAGGTTCTAGCAGTGACCTGACCAAGCAGGGAAGGATCTTGCCTCCAACCTCAGTGGCAGCTTCAGAGGAAGCAGTAAGAGAGCTGGCAGCTGGGAAGCTGTGAGCTTCTGTGGGAGCCTCCCTCCTGGAGGCCAGCTGAGCCTTGACACTGCAGCATTTTCCTTCACCAGTCTCATTCCCAGGTCTACCAGGCTCTTCCCAGCTCCACAGGGGCCCTGCTGTGTTCCACATGCAAAAGCCATTGCTGTAGTCAGGAATAAATACAGCTCTTGCCATGGCTCTACTTTGCCTGCCACTCTGCCAGCCTCAGGAATAGTGAGGACCTCCCTAAAATCTCTGTCCTCGTTCAAAAAAAGCACCCTCTCCAGCACCCGGCTCATTTCTGTTGTCTCTGTTGTGAATGAACCCTCCCAGAGCAACACAGCCCCTACAGCCAGGCAGCACAGTGCTCCCAGTGTGACACATTTGACAGCAGAATGAAAGCTGGTTGCATGGGGTAGGGTTTCCAGTTCTGCCTCTGTTTGGGCCCTTTACTGGACTCAGTGAACCTGCTTGCTTCACTGAAATAGTGAGAGTGGTAAATCTAAGAGAGTTGTAGCATGCCAAGCAGATAGGGGGATTATTTCTGCTCAGTGCCTCCCAAGGCCAGGCACACGCTACTTTAAGAAATCCCTTAAAAATGGCAGCTTCAAAATAACCTAAATACATCAACGGTGCTGGAGACAACACACGATGAAATGCCCCGACAGAGCAACTCCTTACATTTCAGCCTGGCAGAGCATCCAAGTGCACAGCAAAGCCAAGACAAACACAGGGCTGCTCTCTCCTGAAAACGCATGTGGTTTGAAAGATCCCCATTGTTGCTCTATCCCAGAAAATGATTCATCCTCCCCTCGGGGTTTTCACTTGCCTCTGCACGTTTCACAACCCTGCCTGGCTTTATAACAGCGTGGTTGCACAGGGTGACTCCTAGCAGAGTTCTCGTCTCGGTTGTGAGTGAAGACACAGTGGCTAATCCTTCTAGAGATGATTTTCCTCTTGCAGCATTTCTTTTTGCTAGCCCTAGACTTATTACTTGCAATGACTCTTTCCTGTCTCTTTTATGCCTTTATATGCATTTCCATCGTGTTTTTGACCTGCTTCATTATCATCTTCTCCTTTGGCGTTGTGGAGAGGAGTGTTGATGTGAAAGGGAGAGCAATTGTAGTTCTCGTGTCCAACAGCTCCATTGGGAGGATGTTTGCAAGGAACCTGGATAAAGCAGGTTTCAGGGTGTCTGCTGCACACTGGCCTCCTCAAGAGGAGGGGACAGCTAAAGAAGAAGAGTGCTTTTCAAGCATGGAGGTAGCTCAGCTCCACATGACTGAAGATGAGTATCAGAAGACAATGAAAACCTTCGTAGAGAGCCGCCTATCCCTGAAAGGTAATTCTTAGGGTAAAATTGTAGATTGTGCCTACACTAGAAATCAAAATGCACAAGATTGTGAGATTGTTGTAGTTCATCAGCAGATGAGGGAGGCAAGAATTAAGAAATGGGTTATGACACTAACTGCATTGTATTTTGTTGAGCAAAACAAAAATCTTGATTTTTTCCAGGGGAAAGAGCCTGCTCTAGTGGCTCTGAAAGGTCCCAGTAGACCCCAGTCCCCAGAGGAAGGCAAGGTAAGCCAAGGAATGAGGTGGAAAAGGTCCATGCCAAGGCACAGAGGGCTGGACTTAGGGAGAAAACACAGGGATGAACATGGGGGAGCAGACACTTGGGACAGTGACCTGAGATAAATGAATGTGTCTGATTTTTAACCCTTTCTGGATCAGAAAAACTGTCGTCTCTCTTGGCTTCTTGCTTGCTGTAGGATTCATAAGAAACAGTTATGTCAGAGCTTTGGCTGGCAGGTTTGGGACTGTCTCTCTGAACCATATCGCCATCACTTCTGCGGGGATACGGGTCTGAAAGCAACCTGCAGGGCTCACCTGGGACAGCACAAGGCAAGTGTCCTACTGAGGGGGTGGTATAAATACTTCTCCTGAGGAATCTCCCTGGCTCTTTCTAGGTGAGAGATGAAGGGTGCCAATGGGCAGGCTGGCTTACGCCCCAGCTGAATTACCTCTGCTATCCAGGAGTCTCTGTCCTCACAGCCACAATTTTAAAACTTCTTGAGAGGGACAGAAAATTCAGGGCTGTAACCCCACTGCCTATGGGGTTACAAGAGAAGAGGCCAACCTTCTCCTCCACTGTGAACCTACCTAAGTCACATCTGAGCAGTGAAGCTCTCTGCTTCCCCATACTGCCTCCTTACTTCTCCAGCTTCTCCATCCCTCTCCTCCTTGTTCTTCTACCATGGTTTCCCTGAGGGTCCCCTTTGAGGTCTCCCCATGAGAGCTGAGACCTCTAAGAGCATCCATCTCTCACCATGACAAATAACAAGAGCCTTTGCATTGCTGCCCAGTACTGAAAGTTTTCTTTGTGCTCCCAGGCTCAGCAGAAGAAGGATATTTGGGAAGTCAGAGCACACACTGTGAAGCCTCCCCTACTGCAGACACCCTTCAAAGAGGCGGTAGGGAACCCCAGCCAATACTTGCTGCTGGCTGCAGCTATTCAGGACCCAAAGGCACAGGTTATCTGACATTGCTTTTCTCCTCAGAAGTATCCAGAAGGCCAGAAGTGCCTATGGTCAGATGCTGTGTGACTCTACATGGCCCAGGATACATCCCCACACTCACTAGCAGTCTGCAGGCTCCTGGTCCGGGTGCCCTGCACACCAACAGAGGGTTTCAGACCAAACTCTCAGCTGTCTGAAAGACCATTCAGACTAATTTACCCTAGTAAATTATTCTGGTAAAACTTGCCTGTGTGGATAAGGCCTAAAAGGTCACAAAGCTGACTATCAGTGTACTCTGCTTTGGAAACAAACAACAGAGACTTTCTTAACCAGTAATGTTCTGTGGGAGCTGGTGATACCTGTGGGCTGGTGCTGTTTTAATTAAATGGGGATTTGGCCCAGCGATATCTGTCCTTTTTGCTTTTTGCTTTTGAGTACTTTGAGCACTTGTGCTAGTTAAGAGTTTTTACAGGTCTTTTGGGGTTTTTATTTTGTGGGGGGTTTTTGTTTGGTTTTTTTTGTTTGGTTGGTTTTTTTTTTGGGGGGGGTGGTGTTGTTTGTTTTGGTTTGGGTTGCTGTTTGTTTTTTTTTTTCTTTTTTTTTGACAGAGTACTCTGTTGTAAGATCTGTGAGGTTTTACATTTAGGATCTCCTGCATAGTATTTGCATCACAGATGGGAATGTTAAAATGTATTTCCCAAGTACTGACCCAATTGCATGGCAGATCAAAGCACAGTGTCAGGAGGGGGAGGGGTGTGTGTGTGTGAAAAACTAAAAAACCAAATCTCACGGTTTTCTTGGATTTCTTTGTTAACAGTTGCAAGTGAGTGCTGGTATTTATTCTGCAAGATTTGCTGTAATATTTTTGTCATGGGTTGGGTGAATGTGAATACCCAACACCAGCTGACTCATAACAAAACAATTTAAGCCAAAAGACTACATTGGTCGGTTCCCACATGCAACATGCAATTTGGTCAGCAGGACCTGGATGAAGAGAGGAGAAAAGAGTTTGTGCTCCAGGGACAAGATGTGGCAGAACCATTACACAAATTTCTCCATTTAAAATTTTATCTTATGCACTTTATGTGTATACAATTCTTGGTTTCTAAAGAAAGGGACTTCTGTGTTAGTTTTTATAAAATATTTTTTCTGGTAACTTGTCCCCATAGGAAATTTTTACCATTATATTTTTGCTAGTATAAGTAAAAAGATGCTTGTTTGCTATAAATACAGCCTTTGAAAGGCATCCTATATCCCTTTCAAAGTAATACAATGAAGAGAGAACTTCCTAGTCACAGTTCCTTCTAGAATTAAAAGACTTATGACATCTGAAATCACCTATTTTTCATTCTAGTACAGGCCAAGAGACCCAAATTTTCAAGTAGGCTAACGCCTTTTTTTTTGTGGTGCTAGTACAAATGAGTAAGGTGCTATTAGGTCTAAAGAGACTGTAACACAAGAGACAGAGAAATGCAAGTCAGCACCCTTCCAAAATCATAATCAGTTTTGTGACAGCTTAAATTAATTCATGAAAAGTCTTGGGTTCTTCTGGCTTTTAGCACCTTTAGATCAGATGTTTAAATTTTCTCTGTTACCAGGAGGTCAAAGAGATTGGGGAGAAAAAGAGGATAGAAGTCTTAATTGCTCACCTCCCCTCGTTGTGCTTGTACTATCAAACACTGCAAGAGCTCTTGGTTGCAAGAGCTCTTGGCATTGTGTCCAAGTGCTGTGGGATGGAACTGCTTGAGAAATTGCTGCACCGTGTTGCTCTTTGGGCACTTTGCCTGGAAATGACAGCAATTGCTTCATGATTTTCAGGATTGACTGCAGGGAGGGTGGGGTAGGGCAAGGAGGAAAAAAAATGTGGAGATGGGTGAGACCCAACAGACAGCAACCTGATCTGACCCAAGAAGAGTTCAGACAACCAGAGTTCCAGTCTGATTAACTGCTGTACTCTCCATTGCCACAGTACCTTGGGGTTCACCTAATCACACGCACAACAGACACAGTGCTAAGTGGAAGCAGTATTTACTGCACCATGCCCAAAGGCTGGCTGCCTTGGGCTTCGCCAAGAAGAGCAAGTCCCAAAAAGCTGTCAAATGACTCTGCCTTGCCAGCCTACTCAGAGTTCATCTCCCGGAACAACAACCTCCAGAACAACACAGAACAGAGAAACCACTGTTTCACTTCTAGTCTCAGCATAGTCATGGTTTAGAGATTATCCTGTCTGATTTTTCTTTAGCTGAACCCAAACCACTTCCAGCATCCTGAGAGATCCTGTCTTCTCCTTTTGGTGCCTTTAATGTTCCTCAGGTCTTTCTGCACACTAGACTGAGCTTTGCCTAATTTTATAAGATCTGTGAGTCTGTACATCACCACTGAAGTGCATATAGCAGCCACAACAGCAGAGCACTTTGGGGACCTGCCACCATTTTTTTCTACCCTTACTCCAGGAACTACTCAAAGTTGCTTTCCCACTATACTGAGAAGACTTCTCTTCACTCTTCCTTTCCCACTCCTTGCAGTACTTTGTACTGTGCTACCAACCATTGCTTTGTCCCAGTTATTTCCACCTACTTTCCCTTTCCTTGATTTTCTTCCATTGCTCTGTAATGCCTGAGCTTTCTGCAGGGTAGATGATACCTGATGCACGCAATGCCTCTGGCTGCACTGCACAGCTTCCCTCTATTCATTCAGAGCTCTGCTATGCTGAAGGTGCTTGCAGTAGTCCCACTGATTTCTACACAGCCAAGATTTCATTTTTTGTACCTAAGTCTCAGCTAAGACACGATCACTGGTAAATTTGTTAGTACTGTATCAGCATCCCTCTGTCCCTATCTGTCAAATTGGAAGGATAATGCTTTTTCACAAGTAGAGGAATAACTGATGAAAATTAATAACATGAATTCCTAAATAATCTTAAGTTCCCTATCTGAAAGGCTCTTTCTCACTCTACCCTTCACCCTGGTGTTTCAGATCAGTGGGAAGTGCTTGTTCTCAGACCTTCATTTTGAGGACCGCAAAAGCTTTGGAGAAAGCTCTGCATGCAAACAAATAGACCAGTGGGAGATAATGGACTGTCATTCTTGGCCATATGTTCTTATCCCCACAATGCTGCTGGCAGAATAGCTCTCCTGACCTCTTCCTAAGTCAGTCCAGGCAACCTGAGATCATTTAAGCAATTTAAAACAGGTGGGCTTAGTTAATCTAGCTGATTACTGTCTTCTATACATCAGGGACACTCATTCAATCTCTTCTTTGAGCAGAGCTGTGAGGGAAGTAACACCAGCAGTGGCAAGTATAGCTAATCTTGGGCAAGGATGGGTACACACAGCTGCAGTCACTTACTCAGGGCTGTGTACTGAGATGCTGGCAGAGTGTGCTGAAGCATCAAGGCTTTTAGCAGCCCCATGGCTCCTTGGGCAGTCTACACCTCTTCTAAAGGTCAAGCTATTTTTCCAGTTCTGTTCTGCAGTAGGTAGCAGTGACAGATGCTCTCCTGGTGCTTTCATTTGCTTTGTGCCTCTCCCTCAACACCCACCTACTTTGGTTAGTCATGCAGTTGAGTCCATGGAGGCACTCTTGTGGCTGAGATCCAGCAAGCAAGACCTTATGGTAGACACAAAGAGGAGACAGAGACATTTGAACTGCTTCCTTGTGCAGTGGAAGCACTGTAGAAATTCCTTTGCTTCCTAAGGATGCCAATGTGGTCAATCAAATTCACTTTTCCATGCTATAGTCACCCCAAGATAAAAGGCTAGGCCATACAGCCATTCCTAAATTCACAGCAGAGGGAAAGATCAGTTTTCTTTTGCAACAGAATAGTTTAGTGCATGGCATGAGCACGGAAGATTAGCAACAACCTGCCATTCCCACGTGCTTCAGACATGGATTGAACAGATGTGATAATGATTGGCTGCAATAAACTACAAGGGAGTAGGAATTATGAATGAATAAAGCAAATGAAATCATATACTTATGCAATTTTAAAGACTACTTCATTATTTAACTTCACTCAGCTACAAAGACTGCAGGCCACCTTGGATAAATTAGGCCATTTTCCAGGTTGCAAGTGACTATGCTTGGAGTCATGAGTCAAATGATTAATTTTCGTAGCTATGCTTTTGTGCCTTTAATAAGAAGAACAGGCTTGCAACTATATTGCCTTTTTATCTCTTGTGGATTCATCAAAAATAGAGAAGCACTTTGATAGAGCATCCACTGGGGCTATGTAACAGCTCAGACAGAGAAAACAGATCTTGTTCTGAAACTATAGGTTGGTTGGGAGGAGCTATTTATTTTACGATGAAGAGGAGTTTCCCATTCAAAGCTTCTATTTTGAAATTAAGAATCTAGGCATCATGTGTAGTTGATGTGTTGAGTTTCCTTCTTTTCCCAAAAGAAGCTATGCATCATCATCTCTGGACATTTTATGGGAGGCCAGTATTCACTTCCCTGAAGTGTTTTTGCAATTCTCTTCTTTCAACAGACAACTTCTCTGCCAAGAGCCACGCAGCCTGGACGCACACATAAAACCACATGATTAAAGAGTTACACAATCCAGGAAAGCTGCAATAACACTTCTCCGCCTCCGTCCCCATCCCTCGCTCATCGCCAATGGGCAGAGCCTGTTGGGGTCCAAAACCTCCACCCCCCACATCACATTGCTGCTGCTGGACTGAGGGGAAAGGCTGGGAGCTGGAAGGAACCGGCACTTCAGATCCTAGGCAGAGTCTGCAGGACTCAGCGGGATCATGGCTTTCAGTCCTTGCAGGACTCATTCCGGTCAGTTAGCCTGACCTGTGTTTTATAGGCCAGAAAACTTCATTAAGATTTCAAAAGAACAAACCAGGCAGCCAGGCGGGCAGAAATACGTGGGCAGGGAAAGCGGGAGCTGAGCTGTGAGCAGGGAGTTGGGTTTGTTGAAAAATGTAGCCGGTACCTGCGAGCCCTGCTGTGCGCAGCAGTGCTATGTTTATCTGTTTGGTGTCAGCTGGAGGGTTTCTGTTTGCAAACCAAGATCTCTGAGCAGTAATTAAAAATGCATATTGGTCTGTCATATATAAAAGTGGGTTATTTTATTTGTATGCTTTCAGAACACGTTGCCATGCCCACCACTAATACCAGCCATGCGTATAATATTACAGCAGGAGAAGGAGGTGAGAGAACCATACGCTGCCATCACCTTTTTTAGCTTTCTTCCAAATCTTACACTTGCAGATGACATGAATAAAAATGGATCATTTCTTCACAAAACCCTCAAAATCAAAGCCCAGGTATTCGGATGGATACTGTTGTTATAGTGGCTCTTTAATTTTGTCAGAAGCATTCTTTAGCATCTTAAAGCAATATCTTCCTCACACTCACACCGCTGAGCAGCTCCTATGAATTTTACTGCCATGGTGTAAGTTTATCTTACAACAAACTCCAGACAAAAGTTTAATTTCCAAGCTTCAGCAATCATTAAACCACAGAAGACTGAAGAGTATTTTTAGAGATCACCAGGAAAATATCTATATTTATGACAAATATCTATATTTTTGAAACATAAATCAACATGTTTTCATGTGGTAGGATTAGAGATGTAAGGTAAAAAAATCCCAAATTATCTGAGAAACTGTTTATTTATCACTTATGTATGATGCTAAACTAATCTCTGATCCTGTAAGTCGTTGGAAATATTTCACATATGCAACACAACCTTTATGCTAATTTTTAAAATGTCCCAAACAAGAGCTTAACTTTGCACCGATTTAGAAACATTGACTTCCACTAGCCAGAGCTGGACAACTTCCAACCAGAGAAATATTTTGGAAATACACCAGGATTAGAGCCTGAAGAGTTCTACAAATTTATTTCTGCCTTAAAAATAATGATGTTCATCAGAAAGAATATTGGGAGTGCTCGTGTGGGTTTTTGTTTGTTTTTTTTTTTCACTCCACCCCTCACCTCAAGCCTTTAGGAAAATTTTCCAAAGGACATTTTTGACAGGGAAAGGGAACCAAGTGAAAGAAAAGGTTTCTGCAACTCCAGTTTCCCATGTTACAGTAGTTAGATATGGAAACTTTCTGAACATTTCTGAGACATATACTTAAATTACATAGTAAGACTGAACATACATAAAAATGGAATACTTCTGTATATGATAATTAAATACTTCCTTTATACAGACAAATAAATTACCTGTTTTATTACAGAAGTTCTGAGTAGGTTATTTATTTATTTTAAATCTACTCTCTTTAAATGCCCCATCCAACTGAAACTGTTTTTCCAACACTTACTATGCTGTGAACTTCCAGATAACACAGAATTGCTGTGGCATTTTCAGTAGGAAAGGGTGGGCAGGAACAAACAGGAGAGAGGACTTGGCCAGGCCTGTGGTCAGCTCAGCACAAGAGCTTTGCTTCGGGTCTCTTGGTTCTCTGGGGAGGCTCTGGGAGGAAATAATCTGGCAGGTACAGCCTGTGGTACTAAAGCTTTTAAAAATCACAGCACGGAGCCAAATTTCACCCCAGGGTAGCTTGACTTGGTAATAAAGTCTTAAAAAAATTTTGCACCAGTTTTGATCAGACAACAGCCTGCCACCAGAAGTTTAAAAAAACACAACAACAGCAACAAAGAAAAAAACAATCAATCAAACAACAACCACAAAAAACCCCCAACAAAACCACAAACCTGTTTTTCAGGTCTAATGAATTATAAATGCATACAGTGAAAGCCTCTTAAGGCTCAGCACTTTTGTTATAGATAGCCAAATGATCTGTTATGAAGATGTTATGAAGAGATTATGGAGCAGATCATCTTGAGCGCTATCACCAGCCATGTAATGAGCAACCAGGGGATCAGGCCTAGTCAGCATGGGTTTATGAAAGGCAAGTCCTGCCTGACAAAGCTGATCTCCTTCTATGATAAGATGACCCGATTGTTGGATGGGGGGAATACAGTTGATATAATATATCTGGACCTTAGAAAAGCATTTTACACTGTCCCCCACAGAATTCTCATGGAAAAACTGGCTGCTCATGGCCTGGATGAGCATACGGTCTGCTGGATCGAGCACTGGCTGGAAGGACGATCCCAAAGGGTGGTGCTCAATGGAGTTAAATCCAGCTGGTGGCCGGTCACAAGTGGTGTTCCTCAGCGCTCAGTACTGGGGCCTTTCCTTTTTAATATCTTCACTGATGATGTCAATAGGGACATAGAACACACTATTAGTAAGTTCGCAGATGACACTAAGTTGGGTGGGAGTGTTGATCTGCTTGAGG